>OZ023262.1:225694887-225867387 GCA_964006375.1 Tillus elongatus | reverse complement strand
AAAATACCATAATTCCTAATTAATGTTGAACTAAACCTATGTATGCGCAACAACAAAAAAATGCCAACTGGCGGGAAGAGAATAATTAAACAAGACTTCAGGTCCTTACACACTAATTTAATACCTAAGCTATCTACGAAAAACAAAAGGTCCTAATTTCTAATAAATAAACAAAACTTCAGGTCCTTACATACTAAACTGAAACAAAACACAATTTGCCAACTGGCTCAGATTATACTGTCCTCACCTATTGTCCGGCTGTCTCTGCACCATCGGGGTGGCGCTCTCTGGGCGTGACTCACACACTCGCGCTTGACACTGTACTCACTGTATGTAAAGCGGCCGCCTGTTGCAGCTGTAGTTGCCTTGGCGTGGTCCTCCCTGTCAGGTCCATGGCGTGTCGGCTGGTACCCAGTGGTATGGCCTGTCTTGGCAGCAGCACAGGTCTCGAGAGGTGGCCTCCAAGTGGGCTGGCTCGCTGGCTGGTGGCTCCTGCTGGTTTGTAACAGATTACATCGGGTTTCCAGCTGTGGAGCAGTCCGGCTGCCACTTCCTGGCTCTGGGCACGGGCATTCTCTGGACATAATGCCTACCTTGCCACAACGGGAACAAAACAATTTAAGCGGTCGGTTGCAGCGGTAACGTGTGTGGCCAAAGTGACCACACCCCCAACATAAACTCCGTTCCTTAACTGGCAAATATTCCGGGTCTCTTTCGACTTTTGGCGTTGGCTTTTTCCTTGACCAGCGGATCGGACGTGTTTTACGGTCGGTCGGGCCATTGGTTCGAGTACCAGTTTCTCTGGCCATGAACTCATCCATCGGATGGTGCTGTTGCGGTATCCCTTCTCCCAGGGTGTTAGTTTCCATAATATGTATCGGGACCGCTGGTGGGGGTGGAGCTGCTGTAGTCAGTAACTCGCCCTCTAGGTAGCTCTGGGTGGTCTGCAAATCTATGCGAAAGTCGTACTTGCCTAGGGTGTCCATTCCCAGTACGATGTCTACCGGGAGGTGTGGCAGATATAATAGATCACCCTGTATCCTCTTACCACCTAACTCCAATTGCGTCGTATACATTTGTTGTACGGAAACCAGTCTTCCATCTCCGAAGCGGGTATTTGCCTCTGGTAAGGGAATGGCCTGCATATATTGTGCATCGATTTCGTCCTGTGCGGTCTTGCTTAAAAAGGAACGGGTTGCCCCTGTATCTAACAGGGTATTGAAATACTTCTGGCCGATTCTTGTCTTTATTACGGGTCGGTTGTCAATTCTAGTTCGCCTGTCAATAGCCGAGACCTCTGAAAGCTCGGTCATAGGCGCGGCTGAAGGTGAGGGGCGACTCTTCACGGAGGAAGTGGCATGCCAACTTTCCTGTCGCCCTGAGGGAGGCCTTAGCGTCCTCTCCTTTGTCCCCTTCAGCTCTTCTAACATTGACTCAATTGCCTTAGTCTTTTCTATGAACACCCTGACGTCCGGCACGTCGCAGTTCCAGAGCATTTGACGAATTTCAGGACGCAGATTTCTCTGTAACCAGGTTAATTCTTGCTGCCTAGTAATGTTTCCACGTCTGCGAATAAGTGTCTGTAGCTCTGTGATGTAGGAAGCTACGGACTCGCCGGGTCTGTGCAACCGGTGACTTATTTCAGCTTCAAGGTTCCCAAAGTAATTCACGGGGTAATAGAAGCGCTTGAAGTCGTCGATAAAATCTTGTCACGACGTCCAGTCAGCCTTATGATTTCGGTACCACAGCAAAGCTTGGTCTTCTAGAATCTGGGGTAGTGCCAGTAGGAGGCGGTCTGAGGAGATGTTAAAATATAAGCGCATTTCCTCTAATCGTTCCAGAAATGCTACAGGGTCGGATTCGCCGTGGAAATGCAAGTTCCATTCACCCACATTCAGTGGTGGGACCGGCACTTGTGCGGGCGGCGTTAAGTGTTCTAACAAGTCTCTCATTGGCGGTGGCGGTGACACGGCATTGTCAGGCAGTGAGGCTGCCTCGGTATGTAGCGGTCTTCCTTCTCGTAAAAAGCTAATCAGTTGTCTCCTCATTTCCTCAACGGTAGCCTGCGGTCGCAGATTAAACGTCTGCAACACCATTTCCAATTCAGGCTTCTTAAGCCTGTATACCGATCCTATCCGGCCATCAAATATGTCTGGGTCGGGTTTCTCTGGATGGTCAGACTCGACGGCACTATCAGCTTTCGGGTCTGACATTCTCTCGCTTATATAACCAAAATTGTAAAGCGGAAAAAATAATGTTGTGACGCTGTCAGGAGCGTCAAAAGAGTATCAGGTCGTCGTTATTCGGGTCGGTCACGGTAGCTTTCCTCAATCAGCAATAGTTTAACAGTACTAGTAAATTTAAAAAAATACAAACACAACGGAAAAATTCGGTAAATACGGTTAAAAATAAATAAAAAAAATATCTACTGTTCTAAACTAAAGCAAACAAAGCAAAGATCTAAGCCAGGAATTAAATTTGTTGATAGGAAAAAAAAGCGTGTTACATAGCGGTAAAAATTCACCAAGCGTTATCTAAAGCAGTGTTGGCTATTAGTTCTAAAAAAACCAACTTATAAAGTCCAAAAGCTGTCACAAGGAATTCTACCAAAGCATAAATAAAGCAATTTAATTATCGAGGTTCTACAAAGTAATGATGATACGGCGATGGCTGTCGTAGATAATGATATTAAAAGAATGTGTAAACTCTGCCTCTGTTTTAAATAAAATAAAACGGATTATTAAAGGTATTATATCTTATCTCTTGTTTCTAAAAATTACTTATCGCATTTCATATTAAATTATATGCATTAAAATTTGCAAAGGCTAAAATATTTACGGTTCCTCAATAAATTAACTTTTCTCTAATTTAGATTAAATACAACGGGTTGATCGGTTTATCATATCTTATCTAAAATACCTGAAATTTTCTTCTCGTATTTAATACCAAATTATATACATTAAAAATTTTCAAGTTCTGAAATATTTACAACTTCTCCACATATCCACCTTTCTTTAATTTAAAATGACTCAGGTCCCATGCTCGGGGCTGCCATTTGTGACGGCCACTTGGGGTGGCCGGGAGTTACTACTAGTTTTCCCTAACCTGAGGAATTTCGGGATGACTTCCGGGACACGGCTTTCCTACGGGATCATGCTCAGACGCCAGTGTTTATAGAGTTTGTCAAGGAGTAAACACGCTCCTGCTGGATGCCCCCTTCTCCCAAGTCACTGTCAACGGATACACTAGCCCAGGGTAGTTCCTAGTGGAGACAGGGTCCTCCTAAGCCAAGACAAAGTCCCTCGGGACTCCTGGTCTTTATTAAAGAGCTGGAGTTGAATTATATTTGGGTGGATATTCTGGGGAGGCTAAATGAAATGCCGAGTAAATTAAAATAAAATTCTATTGTCTAATTATGTACACACGGTGGTAACGGGGTCCTGTTACCAAGAAACCTAGCGATAATGGGCGGCCAGAGGCAGAGGTGGTTATTTGGCTTTAAATCATGGTTACACGCGGATTATACGGGGGCGTAAAGCGGCAACGACGTTTAAGCGGTGCAGGATGGTAGCAGGATAGTGGTTAATAGCGGGTATGGCCCAAACAAGCATTAGCCAGGATACAGGGGGCGGCTTTCCGGAGGGTCGTTTTTGACTGGAACGGAGAGTGCAATCACTCCAACCGTCCCGATACACTATTCCTCCGCTCGGCCGTTTCCCCTGTTACCACGGGCCTGCTAAATAATATTCGACTGTCACGTACCTGGGGCTTTCCTCGGCGGCGACGTTCACACGGCAAACTCTCCGGCGGTGCCCTGCACTGGCCTTGCTCTATGCTCCTTTCGTTAAGCTGATCTTTTCACTCGGCGTATTCTACCACGGCTCCCTCACTGTCGACGTACCTGCTTCTCTACGGCGACACTCGTACTACCGGCCGTCTCCGTTCTCTGCGGTTAATATTCTCGATCACCGTGACTATCCTTGCCCCCTCCTCACCACGCACGTCGCTCGACGGCCGCATCTTGTTCCACTGCCACCGTACTCCATCCTTCCTCTCTTGTAAATGATAATTGCGGTTTATTACGCGGTTGCATTTACTGTTGCTGCATTTATTAATTGAGCTAAATAATCCCTTTAAGATTAGTCACCCCGTGACAATATATATATATATATATATATATATATATATATATATATATATATATATATATATATATATCTTTACAAGATCGGTAAAAAGTGTGGAAAGGCATTTGTATTTCCTGATATATTCGTTATTTAAAAAAAACGGATTTTCTGCTACAAACTGGTGATATTCATTTTTTCATAGCGTGAACATTTTCGTTGCTATAGCAACCAAATCTTTTTCTTTAAATGGCAAAATATGTTTTTCGTTGCATATTCTGGATGAATGTCTCTTTCTTGATAGGGCACTATAAAATGTCAATCGTGTTGCATTAGAAAGAAACTGACAAAAAATTAACTTTAATCGCAAAAAAAACTGACAAAACAAAAATGATACGAAACAAAAAATTATTATTTACTAACCAAAAGTATAAAATGTTGTCCATTCTTATACATAATTAAACTCGCCTTTCAAATGACTATTACATTCATTAAGCTGAAATGCGTAATCTGTTTTGTTTTTAAGGCTAGATGTATTCTCACCACAATTAGACACACCACGGTTAGAATCGTGGTAAGACACGAAGCAACGTGCCGCCACCTAATTGCGGAACCAAGTAGTATGTTGTCACGCCAGCTCCAAATAACACAAAGTGTTAAAAAATAGACTGTATACAACCAACTAACAATTTAGTAAATTGTCAGCCCTGGCCCATTTCTATCCTAATATAGAGACAAAGTATGTAAGGCTAGATGCATTCTCACCACAATTAAAACCGTAGAGGTTTCGCTCTAATTAGAGCTCGTCAGTACGGCATACTAATTGTAGAGAAAATACACCTATAAAGTAATACGGCTATGGTAGCCAGCCTTTCAACACTAAGTGAGTGGTAAGACATGAAGCAACGTGCCGCCACCTAGTTGCAGAACCAAGTAGTATGTTGTCACGCCAGCTCCAAAAAATCACAAAGTGTAAAAAAATAGCAACTGTATAC
Source organism: Tillus elongatus (assembly GCA_964006375.1). Taxonomy (NCBI): domain Eukaryota; kingdom Metazoa; phylum Arthropoda; class Insecta; order Coleoptera; family Cleridae; genus Tillus; species Tillus elongatus. Next base: position 225,862,268 of record OZ023262.1, on the reverse strand, counting down.
AACCAACTCACAATTTAGTAAATTGTCAGGCCTGGCCGATTTCCATATTTGGAGCTGGAGTGGCAACATACTACTTGGTTCCGCAACTAGGTGGCGGCACGTTGCTTCATGTCTTGCTACTCACTTAGTGTTGGAAAGCCGGCTACCATAGCCGTATTACTTTATAGGTGTATTTTCGCTACAATTAGTATGCCGTACTGACGAGCTCTAATGAGAGCGAAACCAGTCTACGGTTTTAATTGTGGTGAGAATGCATCTATCCTTACATACGTTGTCCCTATATTAGGGTAGAAATGGGCCAGGGCTGACAATTTACTAAATTGTTAGTTGGTTGTATACAGTGTCTATTTTGTAACACTTTGTGTTATTTGAAGCTGGCGTGACAACATGCTACTTGGGTCCGCAACTAGGTGGCGGCACGTTACTGCGTGTCTTACCACTCACTTATTGTTTTGTTTTGCCAATAATTCTAGCTTTGAGGTCTTCCGGCCTGTCCTTGTAGATAACATTCTTTAAGTGACCCTAGAGAAAAAAATTACATGGAGGCAAATCAGCAGAGAGTGCAGACTATTCAAGAGCACCACTGCGCGCAAGACATTGTGCTGTAAAAACTTTATCCAAATATTGCGGCACGTGTCACCCAAACCAAATGGGGGATCCATTTTGCTGGAACCGAACTTGATCACCGTAGGCACTGAAACAACAGCGGGTATTACTTCTCCTCTTGATAAATTAAAATATTTTTCAGATGTTAGATTTCCGTCAATGAAGAACCTTCCAATGATAGATACCTACTGCTGTGTAGTATACCGATCCATACATAAATTTTTTGTGGGAGCTGGGTTTGCGCCTCCAGCATCTAATGTGGGTTGCGCTGAGACCAATAACGATAATTTTGTTTAGTAACAAATCCATGCAGTGTAAAAGTAAACAAGTTTTGATTCTCATTAAATTTACATATCATAATATTACAACATACCTCTCAAAATCGCCATCTACCGACAAGTCTACCATCTGTTCTTTTTATGGGTAATATTTTTCTTTTTTTAAGCAAATTTACCACAGATTTTTGTGAAACATTGTGTAACGTAGCAACTTTATTTTTAGACAAATGAGGGTTTTCATGCAAAGACAACAATACATCTAATGCCTTATTCCTAGCTACTCACGTTTTTGGTCTCGCTATGCTTGGTTTATCTTTGACACTACAAGTTTCGTTAATTCCTTTTCATAATTTGGAAACATAGCCTCCATTATTTTTTGACCGATTAGAACACACTTCATGAAAAAGCATGCACACTTTACAACTGTCACCATAGACCAACATAATTACTAGTTCAAATCTTAGCTTTTAGCTCAATACTTGTGTCAATAGTAATTATTATTAATTTGTAAAAGTTCTCGATTTTCTGATATGGAGCTCTCTAAAGTATTACAAAATGCAGATAACCGAAAACAAAAAATGTTTGTAATGGACAGCTACAAATACTATTACATTATTTCAATGGGTAACTTGATAAGAATTGATTAATGAAGTCCAACCGAAATACGTGATTTTTAAGAAAGTTATTTTTTGCTCATTTTTTTTTTCTTATGGAACCCGATTAATATTTTATAGTGACGTATCGATAAAGAAACATTCTCTCCGAAAATGAAAAAAAATATTTCTTGTTATTAAAAGAAAAAATGTTGCCATAGCAACGAAATTGTTTACACTGGCAAAAGTTGAATATCACCAGTTTGTAGCAAAAAATATATCAAAAGACTTTTGTTAAAAGATTTTTTTTTTCGAGTAAGAAAAATTTCAACCGGGGGTTGATCGGACTTAAGTTCCTTCAGGTCAACTTTCAACACAGTAGGGCAGCCACGGCCGGACTACTCATGGCTCTGAGGAACACGGATGTGGCCCTCATCCAGAAACCGTACTCCTATAAATGAGAGATCAAGGGACTCGGCGGAGCTGCTGGAAAGCTCATCTACAGCAGATCCGACGAGGACCAGAGGGCCTTCGTTTTTGTCAGGGAACGGATAGAGCTTCTGCTACAATGAATTTCTGTTCCAGGGACCTAGCAACGATCAAAATCCTATGTGGAGGAGTGGATGGGCCGAGGGACATCACTGTCGGATCGGCCTATCTGCCAGGGGACAGCACGGACCCTCCTTCACCCAAAGAATTGGAGCAGCTGATGGTGGGTAGCAGAGCAGGTGGATGGCAGACCATCATTGGCATGGATACGAACGCGCACCATGAGTTGTGGGGAAGCTCGGACACAAACTCTAGGGGTGGGTCACAACACGGCGTAAGGAAGTTTTAGATCTAACAGTTTCCATCCAGTTTCTGGGTGACTATGTTAAGAACTGGGCTGTGTCTGGGGAAGTGAGTAGCTGAGACCACATATACATCCGGTTTGAAATCGACAAAGCCGAAAGACAAACTGTATGGTACCGGGACCCTTGCAGGGTGGACCGGGAAGCCTACAGGGCAGACCTAGCAGTGGAACTGCGGGGGGTTAAGAGTACCATAGACAATTCAATAGACCTCGAGATTGCGGCAGCCCAAGTGCGAGACGCAATCACCTCGGCCTATAACGCCAACTGCCCACTGAAAATTAGGGCGTCCACCAGGAACGTCACGTGGTAAAACGAGGACCTCAGGCAAACGAGGACGCAGGTTTGTAAGCTATTCAACGCGGCCAATAGGTCGGGAGCATGTGATGAACATAGACATGCCCTAACAAACTATAACAAAAGACTGAGGGACGCCAGGAAAGAGTCGTGGAGGAGGCACTGCGAGGAAGTGGAGAACACACCCGACAGTGCTCTACTACACAAGCTCCTGTCCAAGGGCACTCAGACCAACATAGGCTCCCTTAGGACATCCGCGGGTGGCTTTACATGCTCGGGGAAGGAAATAAACAAATTATAATATCATCCATATATTTATACCAGAAAACGCATAGTTTAAACAAAGGACGTGTTTGTATTGTTACTTCAATGTTGTTGATAAATATTTCTGCTAATAAGGGACTGAGTGGGTTACCCATAATTAAACCGTTATTACTTAGGTAAGTTTTATTGTTAAAACTGAAATAATTTTGTTTCTTCTGGAGGAATACTGAGAAATAAATTTTTAACATCAAATGAAATTAATGTCGCGATATCTGCTTATTCAACATCTTTGATTCTATGAATTTGTTCCTATGAGTTCTTAGTAGAAAATTTTGGACGGAATTTGCAATAACTTTAAATAGTGTTAATAAGAAAATGGGAAATTTTGTATGCGGGGCTCTCAGATACGATACTACAGGTCTAATAGGGCAACTGTCTTTACGTGACTTAATTAATGAGTATAATGTGGTGGTTGAGGATTAGACTGAATTATTTTATATTTATCTTTGTATGCCCTAAGTAACTAAGCGCCGCCGTGGCCGTGTTGGAAAGTCGACTGAAACTTCCCAATTCGGACTCGGGGGACGACGGTTCGAGACTCACCGGCAGCGGATGATGTTTCAAATCACTTCTGTCGTTGACATCGAGCTTAAGGTGGAGGGTGTGTAGGTTTAGATGAGCAAAAAGGGTCAGCATTAGCATTAATTGCCAGTAAGCATCTTACCTTTACCTTTATCTAAGTAACTGTTATTTATGATTTTAATGTATGCAATTCATTTTTTCCTATTTTTATAAGCAGGCTGTTATAATTTACGAATTTTTAAAAATATTTTTATACAATAAAATCTTTACTTTACTTGTTTTCTTTCATTTGAAGTACCCCAGAAGCAAACCAACATACATATTTACCCAACTATAAAGGTGTATCAAGCTAAATGCTACATTAGCATGACAGTTTTATGATTACAAGTAAGCTGCTTTATGACGATAAAGAGTAGAATACAGTTTTAAATGACAATATAATAAATGTAGCAAGAGGGTGTATAAAATGTATTAACCATGTCATGCTGGTGTAACATGACATTATTATAAAGTAACAAGTAAACTGCTTCGTAGCGATAGATAGTCCAACTTACAGCTATTATATGATAGTATAATGAATATAGAATGAAGCAGTATAAAATGTATTAACCATCATATTGTAATAGTATGACAATTCTATAATCATATAAAGAGGCTTAATGACTATGGCAAGTTAACTATTATGTTACTCTTACTAGACTACTGGTAATTCTACAGCAGCTTAATTACTGTAAAATACTGCTCTAGCAATACCAGCATTGTTGTCACAACAACCTGTCTAATTGTCCCTTATTTAATGCAACAGTTTTTGCTGTGGTTATGAGAATTTACGCAGATTTTAATAGGCATTTTCTCAGTGCTCATATTATTAATGTTGCTTTGTTAAATTCAGTCCTGATTAGTCTCTGAAATTTATTGGTACGGGGTCTGTGTTAAGAGTTAAATAATCTTCTGTGGTCAAAAATTGTTCTGTGTTTTGTGAGAATTGACAGCTGCGCGTCGGATGCACGTCTCGTGGAGAGCAATGTGCCGCAGGGCTCGGTCCTTGGAACCCTGCTTTTCGCTCTTTACGTAAATCATTTCCCTAGGGTCGTTCAGTATTCTAAAGTACAGATGTACGCTGACGACATTCAGATATACATTTCCTTCAATGCCGCAGAGCTTTCGGATGCGCTGGAAAAGGTGAATTCCGATCTGGATTCACTGTACAGAGTGTCCAAAGATCAATCGCTGTGTCTAAATGCGAAGAAGTCGGCTGCTACTTTGTTTGGGAGTCAGATTTTTGTAGAGCGCTTAAAGGTAGATGTGAGGGTCGTGATCAATAAAGAGCCTCTAGAACTTTTAGATGAGGTGCGAAACTTGGGTGTGATAATGGATAACAAATTTACATATAAGCGACATGTTAGTGCCTGCCTTCAGCGGGCCTGCAACAACCTACGTCTGTTGTACCCGCAAAGAACTTATCTTCGCACTGATGTTAAGCTAATGCCCAATACCTTAGTCCTGTCGCAGTTTGCCTATTGCTGGGAACTAGTGGCGTGCGGTCCATGGAAGCAAGGGAAGCATTGCTTCCCTTAAAATAACGACTACATACCTAAACCGCATTATTCAAAATCCCTTTTGTATTCTAAATATTAAATTTCAAATTCTAAAACTAATTTAATTATTAAAATTTTTATTTCGCAAGCTCACACACATAATTATATATTATGCATCATACTGTATTTGTATATACGCTCCTAGCAAGGACGTCGTCCCAGTAAATGCGACCGCATGCGGACAGCATGAACCTGATCTGATACTAGGAGTGGATGCAATGACTTCAGTTAAATACACGTAGTCAGCAGGCAACTTTATAAAAGAAACCCCGGCTCGGCGCGATGTACGCGTGTTTTTAGAACGTGTTGTACTACGAAGACCCGATGCGAGTACAACGTGAATGTGCCTGATTATTTCGTAGATATAAGCAGTCGACTAAGTTAAATACATTGGAATTTTATGATTATTAATATGGCTGCAAGTAGATCGGCTTTTAACAGCAGTGACGGTGGAGGTGGGGATTTACAAACTTTACAAACAAGTGGTAATAATAACTGTAATTGTATTGTGTATTTTTTGATAACTAAAGGATTTTCAGATTTACAGTTTGCTGAAAAACTTGCTATTATTAATAAAGGCAGGCCGAAACCTACTCTAAAAAACTTAAATACAAGAATTAAAATATGTACCTATTCGACATTTCAACGCGGAAAAAACTTATAAACAATATGAATGGTTAACGGGTTGTGAAAACAGGAATAAACTGTTTTGTTGGTCTTGTAGTCTATTTGTGACTGAAAAGGGAATGTGGAATAAAAGTGCGTTTTCCGACTTGAATAATCTACATAAACTAGTACAAAGACATGTTATGTCTAAAGCGCATTTACAGACCATTTTAAAATTAAGTGTCTTTGGAAAAACACGAATTGAATACGCCGTTGACAAGCAGATAGAAATTAGTCATCGCCAACCCAATGAACTGGTTGATAAAAACAGAAATATATTAAAAAGACTTATTGATGCTGTGTGTTTTCTTGGTCAGCATGAATTGGACTTCAGGGGTCATGACGAAACAACTACATCTGCAAATAAAGGAAACTTTCAAGACCTAGTTTGTTTAATATCCAAATACGACATTTGTTTAAAAATCACTTGGAACAGCCTAACGTTTTTCGCGGGACATAAAATCGCATTCAGAATGACTTAATTTCGGCTGCTGCCACTATTATTTTGAACAGAATTAAATATGAAATTAAACAGATTCGTTTCATTGCCATTGTTCTAGATGAAACAACCGATGTAACTAATTTAAGCAAACTATCTGTAGTAATACGCTGCGTAGAAATGGATGGGAGTGTACAAGAAAGATTTTTAGGCTTTAAAAATGTGACAGAAGGTCGTACCGCAAACGCTCTATATAAAAATGTGCTTAATATTATGAAAGATATTGAGGAGGCTGATAATAAATTAAATGCCCAAAGCTATGATGGGGCTGCTGTTATGGCCGTACATTTAGGAGGTCTTCAAGCTAAAGTGCGGGAAACATTCTCCATTGCTCTATTTGTACATTGTTGTGCTCATAAATTAAATTTAATTTTATCCCAATCTGTAAATCATATTAAGGAATGTAAAGTGTTAAATGGCTGCTTTTTTCCAAATCTACGAAGCTCACACAAGCCTTAGATTCAATTGTTAAAAAACGTTTTCCCAAAGTAGCTGCAACCCGATGGAACTACAACGGCAGACTTGTGTTAACTATATTTGAACACCGTGAATCGTTAATTTAACTTTTTGAAAAAATAATGGAAAATAGCAAAAATTGGGACGCAGAAACAATAAATAGTTCTAGAGGATTTTTGAAAGGTTTGAAAAGAGACTTTAATTTTAATTGTTTACTTTATATATTTCGGAAATATTTCCGTTTTCAGATAATGTATTTAACATAGTGCAATGTAAAATAAATTACAGTGGTTTTGCCGGAAAAAAAAATAGTGAATTTAAATCTATTATAATTCAAAAAAGGAATGAATTTGATAAGTTCTGGGAAAAAAACAATTGAAATAGGAGAAGTGGAGCCACGAAGAAAGGGTGTGCGCACTGATAATGTGGGAGACCTTCAAACTTCTTACCGCCGCCTTTTCTACGAAATTATAGATCAAATTCAGCAGCAAATTAACTGCAGATTTGATCATCTCAGTGACCTGAAATTTCTTGAATTGTGTAATTTTGGAGGATTTGTAGGGATACCTTTCCCAGAAGATTCATTCAAATCATTATTCCACCACCATGGACGTTATTTTGACAAAGCCTTATTACGATCAGAACTTACAGTCATTTATGAAACCGATGTTATTGACACAAAAACTAACGCGAGTGAACCTTTAACTTTCTTAAAAGAATCAAAATTGGAAAATGCATATTCCGAAGCGTTCAAATTATGTGAATTAGTATTAACAATTCCTGCTACTAGTGCGTCTGTAGAACGAAATTGTTCTACATTGAAACGTATCAAGAGTTTTGTTAGGAATTCAACAGGAATTGGAAATAACTTCGTCGAGGAAATGTCCCAGAATCCACAGTTTTATGACATTATTAACGAATTTGCCAAAAACGACAGAAGAATTGAGTTACACTACAAATAGGTAAGTTTCTGAAAATTGCTTCCCTTATTTAAAATGTCACCGCACGCCCCTGATATTTAATGAACAAATTGCCAATCGTCACATTATCTTCTTTGGTCTCTTCTATTTCATGGAATCTGTTCTATTTCTGCACTCTTGACTCGTCATCTTGTTGACTCTGCAAGCAACACTGAAATGATTTGGTTTCTGGCATGTAGTGCAAAATTTTCCGAAAGCTGGACAGCTCCTATATGTTTGCGACTACATCTTTTGCACAAGAAAACTTTTGAATTGTTGCTCCTCACTTTTCATTTATTTAAAGCGAATGTTTGTTACGAATATTCACTAATAATAATACAAACAACACAAAAGGCACTATCGTAACCTCTTTACAAGCAACTTTTTTAAAGGCACTTAAATTTATCCAGTATATCTTGAGAAAAAAAAAAACTTATATTGCTGGCGTCATCTTTACGCCAGGCTATGAACTATCTGAATGTTACACGCAGAGGCCACACGGGGTTCTCGAGTCAACTGCTAACTAAGCGTTCTCGTACACTCATGCGAGAAATTTAAGCTGTTGAGACTAGATGGCGCTGACATGTGAATCTCTATCTGGCATTTTATACAAACCTCGGCTATTTATTTATAAATGTATACAGTGTGAGACAGCCGAATGAAATAAATTCAGTAACTCAATTATTATTCTACATATTTATAAAAAATCCCTAGACACCCTGATTTTAGATTAAAAAATGACATCATGCAACGTGATAACTTCATCCGTCCATTCGAGTGATAGTTGCAAGTTGCAAGGCAGAAATTTTTAAGTAGGAGGTAGGGGATTATGATACCTCATTTGAAAGATCTCTCCAATCTCTATTCAAAAATGGTATGGTTTTAACATTGATTGCAAAAATAAAGACTAAAAAAAAAAAGAAATTTATCGGATTGACGAACTTCGCTTTAACACATTAAACATTTGTAGAGAAAACTGGCCTAAAATGGCATACCTGGATAAAACGGCATACCTGGGTAAAATGGCATTGTGGTAGGTTTCAAGAGTGAGGTATTTGCGAGTGTAAGAATCAAGGAGTGTGCACTTATTGTGACGCCGCAGTGCCCTCAACAGCCCAGACAGCACATACACATTCTGAGAATATACCAGGAATGTTTCGAAAGAATATTGAAACATCCCCAGAATATTCTCACGATATACAAATATATTCATAGAACATTCTATGAACATGACAATTTGACAGATTCTGTCATACTAACAAGGTTCTCAAAATGTTATTTATAATATTCTTGGGAGCGCCCAATGTTCTGAAAATCTCCCAGGAACAATTCAATGAATCTTCTCAAAATGTTCATACATATACTCATGGGAACATTGCTTTTTTTTAAAGATATACAGGGTGTTTTGCATAAGAACCGACACAGAGCAGGGACATGTAGGGGAACCTAAAATCTGGTGATTTAACGCAACTCACTCCTATACTAAGGTGCATCCCTGAGAAGGTATAGGCCTTCAAAGTGAGGTTTTAAATCTCAAAAAAATAGTATCTCAATAATACTTCAACTTATAAAAACCAAATTTGGTACACGTCCTGGATGTACCAAGAGCATTAAGCGATGGTAAATAGAGTTCAGTTGAAGCATTTCAAAGCGTTCAAAGAAGTGATGCACCCTTAAAATGCGACAGAATTTTTTAAGCTATTGGCGGATTTAATAAAATATTATTTCATTTTATGGTGAATTTAATTCTAAAGCTTTTTTTAGTCTTGTTATTTTTCAAGAAGGTTTGTCGTTTTCAACAAAAAACCGAATAAATAAAGACAATATCAATGTTTTTTTTCCTGCCTCAGGGCTCGTCTGCGGCCTCGCCGCCCTGATAGCACTGCAACCTTTTTTTATTATTTGAAACGCAAAATCATCAAAAATTCAATAGATTCATTCACACTTGTTTCCTGATTGTCAAATTGGACGTATACATTATAGACAAATATTGAATTTTCGAAGATTTTTACTAACATTGATATAATACCTACCTGCCTTTAGTTATTCGTGTTGTTCTTGAAAACAAAAATGTTTTTTGAAAAATACAAGGAGTAACAAAAGTTTTAGAGTTAAGTTCCTCATAAAATAAAATAATTTTCTAAATACGCCAATATATTAAAAAGTTCTATTACACTTTAAGAGTGCATTAACGCTATTCAACCCTTTCAAATGTCTCAATTTAACTCTACTTACCGTTGGTTAATGCTCTTTGTACACTCAGAACTTGTACCAAATTTGGTTTTTCTAAGTTAAAAGTATTACAGAGACACTTTTGAAATTTGTAACCCCACTTTGAAGGCCTATAAGTTATCAGGGGTACAACTTAGTATAGTGGTAAGTTGCGTTAAATAACCATATTTCGGATTTACCTACGTGCGATCCTATGCGAAACACTCTGCATGCATTTTTTAAATGATACAGAAAATAAGGAAATGTAAATCTATGAAATATTTGATTTATCTTAAAAATTTCATGAATTTCCTCCATTTAACTGGCCTTGTATATATTTTTATATAAGCAAGCCATGTATTTTAGAATTTTAACTTAAGTCACTGACCCTTGTGTAGGTTACCATTATTATTTCAGTGGCTACACACACCTGTAAACTCACGTTCAGATACTTAATAGGTCGACAGTTCAAATTGCACATTTATTCAGGTTAGGTATGTACTTATAAATGCAAAGAAATGTTTGTGTATAAAATTTATTAAAACAATTCGAAACTCCAACAACATAAAAATAAAATAAAGATTACAATTCTTGGAGTTGCCACAAAATTTATTAGCCAAATAGTAGGTCTCACTTTATGAACAGACCACCATATACAGGCACCTCGGAAACTATTAATGCAGTGATAATGAAATGAAGGAGCATCAATATTTCCCTCGAGAGATAGCTGTATATTAACAGGAAAAAGATAATATAGTGAATAACTTAAATCAATACCCTGTGTATTAATTAAAGAATTAATGAATAACATTTAACTTGGCTTCTCAGTCGAGGCACAAATTGTAATATAAATTAAACGCCGAAACTGAGCTTTAGCACTTGTACTCGGTGGGTTTTAAAATGCACAAATAAAAATCAGGAGTAAAATAAAAATTCGGTTTATTAAAATTTGTTGAAGCTATATAATGCTGATTGTTTTCAATTGAGCAAATGTAAGTAAAAAAAATGTAAAAAATGCGTACTTGAAATTATTCACTTTTAAATATAAAATACAAAAATGATTAACTACTTTAACTTGACATATAAAACTGTTGAAATGAATTGTGGAACATAAGATTACATTTTAAAGAAGAGATTTTACGGATAAATGATGTATTTAGCTTGTCAGTTCGGTCGACGTGATTCAGACTGCTGCCCTTGAAGTGACGACTAGATCCGTCTAGGCCAGGATGTGGGGGGGGGGGGGTGCTCACTGTGTATGTGCATCTTCCTGGACGATGGGTCTCAAAATGCTGAGCGGTGAGTAATGGATCCCATGATGATGGGTGCCCCAAGAACGGGTCCCGGAATAGCGGTACAATAGCGGGTTTCTGAATAGCGGGTCCAGACTAACGGGTCCCTGACCAGCGGGTCCAGACTAACGGGTCCCTGGCCAGCGGGGTGGCATTAATTTCAGTCGGATTAGTATCGGTTCAAGTCTTTATGGTTTACATGAGGCGGCTGGTAGCAGGTTGCATTTAAGTACAAAATGTATCCGTGTGTTAACTAGAATAGAATAAAATAAATTAAATAAAATTTTAATTGACCCTTTTGAAAGTACAGTTAATACTGCATAATAGCAAGCAATCATTTAATTTTTCAACGCTACCACAAGCCACCATTAAACAGTATATAATTTTTAATGAAGAGAACAATTATTGAAAGTAAATTCAGTGCAGCACATACTAATAAGCAATCAGATATCAATCACAATGAAGTTCACAAGCAATTAGAAAATAAGCGAGTATTATAAGTATAACTTACCCAGTTAGGCAGGTTGCCTTCCCTAATTAAATTAACTATGCGATAACATGTTCTGAGGTTGACTTAATAACAGAGAATAGGACGTGTCGCGTATTCAGATCGTCTTATAAAGAGAGTTCTTATCTTGACATATCGTCGAGTTGTCAGGCTTGCAGGCGCGTTCTCATCGAGTTAAGATTGACCACGGACTATGTATGCGGTATCATCGACTCTGACGTCACTAGTGGGAGTCAGACTTTGACGTCACTTGTGGGACTGATTCAGTAGCTTTATAGTTCGGAGAAAGGTGGTGACACGTAGGACATGTTACACATGTGTTAAATACGTGTGAAATGTTACAAATTCAAACATTTCCAGTGGTTATTCCTATGAATTATGGAATTTGGGATGGGACGCAGTGCGTATTTTGTTTGATAAATTAGTTGAAACATCGCGAAAACAGACAAATGTTCACTATCACATAACTGCCTTCATCTCACTTATGGGAGCATATAGATTTTGTAAAAATAGTGCCTTTTTTCTTGTTAATATATAGATGAAAAACAGTGTGTATTTACTGGTGAGTATAGAATTAATCGAAGCAACAGCTGACGGGAACCATTTTTTCACATAACTGACGTTATTCAGACGGTAATTTATTTACAATTTAATTTAGCATTTTATATTTTGTAACGTAACTTGCATGTAAGTTGAAAGCAAACTTAAAGCCTTCTGGCAGATGTACAGAGAAGTGGCAGTAAGCGCCTCCATCCTCCATGGTAAAGGCATTGTGAAGGTTCCCTAGTTCCAAAGAGAGAGCAACTCAGTGATAGGCAACGTAAGTTGTGTGGAAGTTGAAAGCAAACCCAAATCCTGGTGACATGTATTAATAAGTGGTTGTAAGGACCTCCATGGTCAAGTCATTGTGATCATGCGATAATACCACAAAAATAGGAGCTAAGTCGTAATTCATTGCTTTGGATAACATATCTTCTGTGGAAGTCGAAAGCAAAACACAATATATGGGGCTGATGTACCAAGAAGCTGTTGTGAGCATCAACATTGTAGAGGCACTACACCAATGTATATTTTCGGTGTAACTGATGTAAGCTGAAACAGTAGTAAATACATGTTTTAGAAGGATATAATGGAAAGAGAAACTAGAAGAACATAATGTGATATGTATGTAAGCAATACGACTAATGGGAACATTTAAACTCACATGTTGTGTGAGAAAAAAGAGAAGTGATTATATGTAAGGAGCAGTGTAAAAAGGCATAAAAAAGCGAACCTGATAGTAGGTTATGAAACGATTGTTAATTCTAAAACAGTGGGCTTACCTTTTAGGTAACGTAACTTCTGCGGAAGTTGAAAAGAAATCAAAATAAGCTATAAAATGCTAAACTGGACAGAAGACAGAATATCACACTCACTTGAACTTAACAAAAACCTAAAAGCTATAACCGTACCCGAACTTAGTTTCTCATGTGGTTATGTTTAATGTCATTGACTTGCTACAATTTGCAGTAAGAATAATTTCATTGCTCAAATGCGGAGTGCCGAATTTTCGGGTTTCCGTTGTCATTTATGTTGTCGTGGGTATAGAAATATTTTCTGCTCATGCATTTTTCATTCATCAAATCTACAGTAGTGTTAAAAGAATAACTTTCATCCTCAACTGTAGAGATGGTGCAAATGTTTCATCTATAGTTTGTCAATATATTAGTACCCATATATGAAATAAATAGTATTATACTACATTTCTAATTGGTAAAAATAAATTCTTAAATTTTCAAAACGCAGTTGTAATATATTATATAATGTAACTAGCACATTATTGAGTAAATTAATTTTAATGGTCACAGAATCAAACATACAAAATAGTTACCGGTTAGAATTCTTACCGCTGTACCTACCATAATCACTATTATTATCATTCTTTTTCATTAAACCTTAAAGTTATTTATAGTACTATATGGACATCTCAAGCACATTCTGAGCGAACATTCTGAATAATAATTTATGAGTATATTCTCAGTATATTGCTGGAGAATTTTCTTAGGATGTGATTGAATGGATGTACTCAGAATATTCAAGACAGCATTTCGAAATTCCATAAATGTTATTAGAACATTCCAAAACAAACATTCTGAAACTTGTTACTATAATAATATCATGTTACACCAACATGACACGGTTAACACATTTTATACAATTGTGTATTGTGCTCTCCATAGTTATAACGCAGCTTGCTTGTAATCATAAAATTTCGCGGCGCAGCAAGTGCGTTATGGTAGTGAATTTTTATTAAATGCTAAACTTGGATAACTCAGTTTTCAATAAACCTAGAAAGTTGAATTTTAGTATGTAGTAAGGTCTGTCCTAAGGCAATATATCCACCAAGTGCCATTAAAATAACTTTGTAATTTTCGGAGAAAAAATTTTTTTTTAAAGAAAACTGAAAATTTAAAAAACTCAATTTTATATAAATTTATAAAGTAGGCATTATATCCACCAAATTTCATTCAAATATCTTTGTAATTTTCGGAGAAAAAATGTTTTTCGAAAGAAAACTCAAGATTTTTCCGGAAAACCTGGTCATATTTTCCTGGCTAACGAACTCATCCCAGCCATTAATAAAAGAAAGGCACTTGCCTAGTTTCATCGAAATCGGTTAATTATTTTTTGAGTTATCGGTCGGATACATACATATATATATATATATATATATATATATATATATATATATATATATATATATATATATATATATATATATATATATATATATATATATATATATATATATATATATATATATATATATATATATATATAACATTGAAAATGACCCCAGATATGGGTTCTAGGGGTCCTAAATCGCGCTCATTTGAAAAAAAATTTGCCTCTCTATTAGTGAATTTTTTTAAATAAAAATTCACTAAAACTGTCATGCTATTACAACATTAAATTTCACACACTTTTATACTTAGGTTGTTTCTGACTGTAGAGGGGAGTGTTTAAAATGAAAGAAACAAGTAAGGTTTTTTATTATATAATTATTTTAGAAAACTATATAAATTATAACAATCTTCTTATTAAAATAATATAAAATATATTGTATAAACGAAAAACATATAAGTTAGGTACAACAATCTCAGAAAGATCTGTCTAGGCCCACTTTTCTTTAATATAAGCTTGATTATGGTCTTATGGTCTAGAAGAGGGAAGCATTTCTTTTGCATTTGTCCAAAGCTTAATGAAAACGACTTAACTTAAACTTGAAATATTTATTCGACAATGCTATGCATTTATAATAAGAAATAGAAGAGCTTCGAAGAGGTCAGTAGGTAGAGATGGGCGGTTCTGCGGCCACCACCGCCACTCCAGTACCTCGACCACCATTTGTGGCGTCACCCACCACCGTTTTGTGTGACTTCAGTCCCCTCCACCACCGTTTGTGACGTCACCCACCACCGTGTTGTGTGACGTCACTCACCTCCACCATCGTTCTTATGACGTCACCCACTATCTCCACCACCGTTCCTGACGTAACCCACCACGACCCCGACTGACCGAGGCTGTTGAGCAAGAAACCAGGAATGACGTAATCCAAAATGGCGGCCAAGATGGCCGCCGTTGGCGCGAACATTCAAAAATATAAAAGACATCTGACCCGGCCTATTGAAATTAGAGTATCCGCCATTTTGATTTCGCATATCATGACGTATGTAAAGGTGGCTGCTGGCGCATGCGAAACCAACTCGTTTATTTTTTGGTTTAGAGGTATGGTGTTTGGTGTCGTTTTAGTCGTCTCGATCAGTACTATATCATATGGCGACTGACGCAAACCAACTTTTTATTAATTAGTTTAGACCCCATGTGTTTGGTGTAGCCTCAACTTAAAGGGTAGAATACAGATAACAAATGAAAAACGAAAAACTGCCGCGCAGCAGCATTCGGAAGATGACGTCAGCAGTCACAAGGCAGATATCTAGATTTTTGTGGTAGAATTGGCAACAAAGCATCTGAATCACCATACAATTCCTAGTGATGAATCACAAGTTGTAGTAGCACTTGGAAGATGGAAATCAGAAGTTAGGAGTCAGAAGTTAGGAGTCGGCAGGCAGATATCTGGATGTTGGTGGTAGTATTGGCAACAAAGCTCTCATCTGAGTCATGCAATTCCTAGTAATGAATCACCGTTTAAGAATAAAATAAAACAACTCGTTTAAATACAGTTAATTTATTAGGATTACTTCCCAAAATTTACATAGTAACTTATTACACAATAGCTCTTACAATACCAGTTAGAGGTTTATATCCAAATACACAATCATGAATAACTAAACAATAAGCTCTGGTTCTATTTGGAAAATTATCAAATACTCATAGGCTCCACTTTCATATCGACTGTTGAAGACTAGCACCGCGGCGCACCCACTTATTATTAAATAATTTTGTAATTTTTTATATTTCAGTGTGATCATTTTTTGAGTTTGATTAAACACACATTATGCATAAATTTTATTGAAATTGATCCATTGATATATATATATATATATATATATATATATATATATATATATATATATATATATATATATATATATATATATATATATATAGTAGATAGGGCGCCACCTGGGACCATCCCCTCCACTTTTTACTGCGCATGCGCGTGACGTCATGCGCATGCGCTGACCTGCGCAGACCTGTGACAGTTGACAACTGACCTGTCAGATTTGACAGGTGTCAAATGTCACTGACCTGACAGCTGTCAGCTGTCAGCTAACCTGACAGCTGTCAACGTCAGCTGTCACCTGACCTGACATGTGTCAACGTCAAATGTCACCTGACCTGTCAGATGACGTCACAAGCATTCCAAGATGGCTGACCTGTCATAGACAGTCGCAAGCCGGGTTCTCTCTATGGAACTAACCTGAGATGACGTCACAAGCATTCCAAGATGGCTGACCTGTCATAGACAGTTGCAACCCGGGTTCTCTCTATGGAACTAACCTGAGATGACGTCACAAGCATTCCAAGATGTCTGACCTGTGTGTCCATAGATATCTACAAGTCAGGTTAGCTCTCCATGTGTGTTTGTCTGATTGTTTATTAAGGTTATGTATTTGTTTATTAAGGTTATGTTCGCTCACGTGTCATCTGTTTGTTTATTAAGGTTATGTTTGTATTTGTTTATTAAGGTTATGTCATGTGTGTGTTGATTACCAGTCATATGATTGTTTGTTAAGGTTATGTATTTGTTATTTGAAAGCAAACAGAGATAATACAAGATTGTACTTACATACAACAAGAGACGTCAGCCTTCTTTCACAGCTTAATACACACACTACTGAACAGGTGTCTTCTGTGTTGAGGATACAGACAGACAGACAACTGATTGCCATTGTTGAAGCTTGTACATGCTGTTTAACAAACACGTCATGACAGTTCAAAGTCTTTGCTTAGACTGACAGATGCATGTGTATTTGAAAGAAAAGCATTCGCCTGAACTTAGATTTGAACCCACGAACCTCGAATCAGCCGTTGTTTGCTTTACATATATACACTGTCCCTAAACCAATAGCTCCACAGACACACACGTTAAAAGTTTGTTCGCTGTTGTATATATAAAACAAAGCCAGTTGTTGTTGACATATGAGGTTAGGTGTTTGTATACATGTTGATTACCAATCATCTGATTGTTTAGTAAGGTTATGTTTGTATTTGTTATTTGAATGCAAACAGACATAATAATAAGAGTGTACTTACATACAGCAAGAGACGTCATCCTTGTTTCACGACTTAACACATACTGAACAAGTGTCTCTGTCTCTTGAAGGATAAACAACGTTTTACAGTTGTTAACCTTGATCCTGTTTGAGCTTGTCTGTGTATCTGTTTAATATACACAAGAGAGAGGCCCTCTTAAAGGTAAACAACCTGTCAGTTGATGACCTTGTGTTATATCTGTTCAATAACCCCACATTATTCGTGTTTGAGCTTGTCTAGAATACAGTCGTTAGAAGTATGACATCATCCATGTATTTTAGCAGATGTACCACAAGATAAGTTTGTTCAGGATATTATTGCTTTAAGACATACTTTTTAATTGTATTACAAAATAAAAACACATTAATTTTAACAAAGACTTTTATTTGATTCTAAGTACAAGTATGTAAACTCTTTGTTGGAATACATTTATAGAATTATTAACATTAGATGGTTCAGTGTTGCGTTGGTGCTGTTGTTGTTGTTGTCGTCGGTGTCTCTTCATGGCTGTGGGCTTACTAGGTGATAACACTAGCTTCTTTTAGTTCTTCCAAGATTGACTGAATTTCGTTGTTATGAGCAGTATTACCTGCAACTTGGGAAGCCACTAAAAGTCTAAGTCTGTCAACCAACTCGTTTATGTCATTCCAATACACATAGGCTATTTGTTTGTTATTTTGTATCATATGGTTGTTGGTGCTGATGTTGTTTGGGCTCATGCCGTTGCTATCGCTGCTCTTATCACTCTGAGTTTTAAGTTCAGTCTTTTGTTTTTTGTTAAGATGTCTGTCGGTGCTGTCGTCATCGTCTTCCTCGTAGGTGTAACCAAAACCTTGAGGAGTTGAGGATCTACGACCTCGTGGATTTATCACTGGTTTTATTAGAGTCAGATACTTTTCAGAGGAACAACCCTTGGTTCGTGCGTTAGGATCATAGTTCATTTTATGAACACTAGTTGTTTCTAGAATATCTCTATAGTGTTGAAGATCATCATAGGTATACCCTCTAGGTGTTTTCATAAATATCAATTCTAGCAAACCTTGTGTTTGCGGGTATCTCCTTTGGCCCAGTTGAATCTCAGCATCAGTAAAGTCCAAGTGTTTGTTGCCAAGACTCCAGCTACCAGTATCTTTAGCGTAGCGAGCACCATACGTTTGATCAATAGTAGCAAGCCTCGGTGGTTCAGTAAAATACTTGTCTACATAATATCGAACTCGGTCAGGATATTGCTCCAAAAATTCTTGATATGCAGGGTTGGTTGTGACAGTTTGTAGGTCTGCCTCAAGCTCTTCAAATGTTGGGATGTCCTCATCGGAACTTGTCGCCTCAGCCTCTTCCCTTGGTTCAGCTTCAAAAACTTCATGGTCTTTAAGGAACTGTACTTGGGGTTTCGTTTCTGGTATATCGACTTCGTCTTTGATTTGTTCAACCTTTGGTGGTTGCGATGGCTGTTGCTGCTGCAGTGCTGCTGTGTTTTTAGATATTTCACTTAGGGGCTCAACAAGTGGTTTATATAAACGTTGCAGAGCATCATCATTCTCAGCTCTGTTAAGTTTAAGCATTAAATGTTTTTTTCGAATATTGTCAGCAAGTTGTAAAATCCTTTTCTTAACTTTTTGCTCTTCCTTACCCAACACTTCCATTGTGCTACAACTGTTTTTGGTGTTACCAGTCGGTCTAATCATTTGTTTGAGCGATACAGGTTGTGTGGTGGTTTAACATATACTGACTCTGTCACGGTACATGCCTTCTTATTTATCACGATATCCGGCTGTCTTGTTAGACAGCTGTGTGTTAGACAGCTGTCTGTTAGACAGCTGTCTGTTAGACAGCTGTCTGTTAGACAGCTGTCTGTTAGACAGCTGTTAGACAGCTGTGTGTTAGACAGCTGTGTTAGACAGCTGTGTTAGACACCTGTGTTAGACAGCTGTCTGTTAGACAGCTGTCTGTTAGACAGCTGTCTGTTAGACAGCTGTGTGTTAGACACCTGTGTTAGACAGCTGTCTGTTAGACAGCTGTCTGTTAGACAGCTGTCTAACAGACAGCTGTGTGTTAGACAGCTGTCTGTTAGACAGCTGTCTGTTAGACAGCTGTCTGTTAGGCAGCTGTCTGTTAGACAGCTGTCTGTTAGACAGCTGTCTGTTAGACAGCTGTCTGTTAGACAGCTGTCTGTTAGACAGCTGTGTGTTAGACAGCTGTCTGTTAGACAGCTGTGTGTTAGACAGCTGTGTGTTAGACAGCTGTGTGTTAGACAGCTGTGTGTTAGACAGCTGTCTTAGACAGCTGTGTGTTAGACAGCTGTCTTAGACAGCTGTGTTAGACAGCTGTGTTAGACAGCTGTGTTAGACAGCTGTGTTAGACAGCTGTGTTAGACAGCTGTCTTAGACAGCTGTCTTAGACAGCTGTCTTAGACAGCTGTGTTAGACAGCTGTGTTAGACAGCTGTGTTAGACAGCTGTGTTAGACAGCTGTCTTAGACAGCTGTGTTAGACAGCTGTCTTAGACAGCTGTCTTAGACAGCTGTCTTAGACAGCTGTCTTAGACAGCTGTGTTAGACAGCTGTCTTAGACAGCTGTCTTAGACAGCTGTGTTAGACAGCTGTGTTAGACAGCTGTCTTAGACAGCTGTCTTAGACAGCTGTCTTAGACAGCTGTGTTAGACAGCTGTGTTAGACAGCTGTGTTAGACAGCTGTCTTAGACAGCTGTGTTAGACAGCTGTGTTAGACAGCTGTGTTAGACAGCTGTGTTAGACACCTGTGTTAGACACCTGTATGACAGTTATCTTCTGACCTGTATTTAATCGAACGAGTGTTGAGAAAAAAAGGCCCCAAGTCTTACGTGAAATGGCTTGGTTTTGATCGTACTCATAATTCCTGGGTCAACACTAAAGACATTAAATAACTTGTATTATGTTATGAATAAAGGAAACATGTTAAAAGTATTTTTTTATTTCAAATCTTCCTTTATGCATTCACGCCAACAGAATGATTGTCAGAAAATACAGCTAATAAAACACAGAGATTTTTACACATATATTTTATTATCAACTAGTGTTATAGGTAAATCTGTTACATGTTAGCATATCTTTCAGTACAAGTTGATATTTAGTAATAAATTCACACACTATACACAGATTCTCAGAGTATTTTAAGCGGGCAATGAAGAAGGCACAAGGTATAACTGCCCTGTCTCTGAACTTGGACAGTTCCGATCTAATGTCAGCCATAAACATGTTTAGGTCAAAGAAACTCCTAAAACGTAATTCCAATAATAAGTCTTTGACCACAGAGCCAACATCTTCTAGTATTTTCAATGATTCCAAGCTTAGGTTGAAATTAGTGACATATTCATCACTGCACAACCTAAACTTAAAAAACACTGATTTTCGTTGTGTTTGAACCAAGTATTTAGTAAGTGTATACGAATCGGTGTTTTTGTCTGTACCTTGTGATTGGTTTTCCAGGTTGAAAATTATGGTGGGTAACACATTTAAAAATTCTTCAAATGTCCACATGTCGAAAAACACAGGTATATTACAATTTTTCTGTGAAACCTTAACCAGAGGCATAAAGTTAAGCATGGGGTCAGCTCCGATCGTAAGTATTTTCTCACCGTTTGCCAACAGCGCAAACGTTGTCTGACCAACGAGCTCACAGTCTTGTGTTTTTAGTTTTTTCTCCATACTTTTCTGATTGATCTGCACCAACTTCTCATTGAATAGCTCATCGTGTGTAGGCTGATATTCGACTGTTTGTATGTTTGTAGGATCTGCAGCATTCATACTAATATCAGAGAGATTATTCGGTTCACTTGTGTTTGTTGTTGTTGGATAGCTTGTGTACAGCTCACCTATGATATTATCCCACGTCTTTGGTTCTTCTTTTGTTATAATACTTTCAACTGCGTTAGCCAGCAAGACATCTTGTAACACTTTAAGCTTTTTACCTCCACCAGCACCTCTACCTGTATTTTCTGTGTTGAGAGATTTTCGTTTTCGCGTATTCTGCACCATATTAGTTTTTAGTTACACCTTGTTCAACGTACACCAACAAAACTAGCTTCTAGACAAGCTCAAACACAACTGATGGCTGGATACCACCTAACAGAACTAACCCCTTAGATCATAACTGTAAAGACAACGTCAAACAGGTTTATCAGATCAAGGTCATCAACAGACAGGTTATTTACCCTAAGAGGGCCTCTCACTTGCGTATATTAAACAGATACACAGACAAGCTCAAACACGAATAATGGTATGATGTCATTCTACAGGATATGAGTCATAACCATGTTGTTTGTTCTCTGTTTTATTGTGTTATGTATTCTGTTATGGACATGTGTACAGAGCGACATACTTTTTACTCGTTTACAGGCCTAGGATCGACGTCAGCTCTCTTTAGACATATTTGTTTGTGTCTATAAATGGACGTTCTCAACATTTGTTTATTACAGTGTAAACATGTAACCTTCCTCCTGTCGTACGTGTATTGCCATTTTACGAAATTTTCATAACTTTCCCATGAGTGTGCGTTGTATGGTAGCCATTTTCCCAAGTTTTGACCATTTTTAATGAAACATTTGTCACAACAGCTTCTCTCTGTTGGTGGACAGCGTTTAAAACAAATGACACAGCAACGGAGACCATCATCATTCAGTTCTTGCTTGTCATCCTGTGTTAGTGGTTGTGTTGTTGTTGTTGGTCTCGCGGCTGTATGTTCTTCTTCACTCTCTTGTAGATTGATTTCATTAAACTGCTGTTGGTGCTGCTGCTGCGTCGACAAACCAGAACCTTGTGAAGTGGTTGCTTGCTGGTGCTGTGATGATCCTAGACTTGTAGCTGTTATAGTAAAGGCATCACCTTCAATGGCCCCCTTATTGCTCTGATACATCTTGTACAGCTCAGACCACACTTCTTCAAACGTCAGCAACGACAGCTTCCTAAACGGCACATGATAGTCTCTATCCAAGCCGGAGAATGTAAAGCTTACTTTGGTGTCGGTGTTCAAGTCTCTAATAACTCGATTATAAATTTCCTGCATACCGTTCTTAAGCCATTGTTCAGGATTATTGACGCCACTGCTATTGAGTGGATTCAACTTGAAACGCACCATGTTCTGTATAATATTAAAACGACTGTTTCTTGTAGTCGACTCTCCAACAATTGAGAACGCCATAGTATGGAACTAAAATGTTTCTTGTTTTTGCGGAATCAAACACAAGACTGGCTTGTGTACGACGACCGTTGTACATCTATAACTCTCTAGTCATAGAGTGCTTGTGTGTGTGTTAACAATCAACAACAGCGTCTATATGTTTTGTTTGGTTCAAGTGGATGTCATTAAACAACTGTGTTATTTCTATAAGGGCCCCCATTCAAGACCTCAACATACGTTAGTGTGTACTAAGTCGTGAAACATGTATGACGTCTCTTGCTGTATGTAAGTATACTATTATATTATTTATGTTTACATACAAACAATACTTATCAAACAATCCTCGTATATCAAAGTTTAATTTAGTTGTTTTAAATTGAGTTTTGTTACTTGTGTGTTTTTGATCACTCCCTATATAAATTTAGATTCATTCATTCAAAATACAAACACACTAACATAAACAAACACGCCGGCAATAAAACCAAGTCCCCGAGTTTTATTAGGCTATTAAAATAAACTCATTAACATATCTAGATGTAAATACGTTTTTCTTATTGATATAGTTTACTTGAAACGTTTTTGTTATTAAATGATATTAGATAGGTAAATTGGTACGTGTTTTAAATTTCTTTTTACTATAAATAAACAATTGTTTTTAACATTACAGTTCCTATTATTCAATTGGAATGTAATAGAGATACACCCCTGCCTACACACACAAACTCAGCAGCCTCATAAACTCGTTTTATGTAACAGGTTTCTGTTTTATATATATACCCACTGATAACAAACTTTCATCGTATGTCTGAATAGCATGATCGGTTTAGGGGCGTTTGCATATCTTAGTAAGTTGTATGGTTGGGGGTTCAAATCTAATTTCTGGCGAATGCTTTTCTTTCAAAAATCATATTTCAAATTAAAATCAAAATTTCAAATTACCCGCTCAATATATCTTCCTCATATATGTATGTGTGTGACTAAACCGAATGACTGTGTCCAACAGATGTCTCCCCTCGAGCTAGAGAATATTCTCTACACTCTACAACTTTACAAATAGAATGTTCTCTAGCTTGAGGAGTAAGATCTCTGGACACAACAGACAGAAATTTTCAAACAAATTCAAATTTCCCGCCAAAAACGAAATACCCTAACAAACTTCAATACACCTTAACAACAACAACACAATAAACAAACCAAACAGCTGTGTTTACGAACACCTAACCTTAATAAACAAAATACATAACCTTAATAAACAAACAGATGCCTTGGTAATCAACACACATGACATAACCTTAATAAACAAATACAAACATAACCTTAATAAACAAACAGATGACACGTGAGCGAACATAACCTTAATAAACAAATACATAACCTTAATAAACAATCAGACAAACACACATGGAGAGCTAACCTGACTTGTAGATATCTATGGACACACAGGTCAGACATCTTGGAATGCTTGTGACGTCATCTCAGGTTAGTTCCATAGAGAGAACCCCGGAGTTGCAGATGTCTCTTACAGGTCAGCCATCTTGGAATGCTTGTGACGTCATCTCAGGTTAGTTCCATAGAGAGAACCCGGCTTGCGACTGTCTATGACAGGTCAGCCATCTTGGAATGCTTGTGACGTCATCTGACAGGTCAGGTGACATTTGACGTTGACACATGTCAGGTCAGGTGACAGCTGACGTTGACAGCTGTCAGGTCAGTGACATTTGACACCTGTCAAATCTGACAGGTCAGCTGTCAACTGTCACAGGTCTGCGCAGGTCAGCGCATGCGCATGACGTCACGCGCATGCGCAGTAAAAAGTGGAGGGGATGGTCCCAGGTGGCGCCCTATCTACTATATATATATATATATATATATAAATCTTCTGTTGAAATAGCAGCTGCGGTTAATACACTAGTACGTCTATGACAGAAGTGTATTGAGGCTGGAGAAATGCACTTTGAACAATTATTGTAATTTTTTTTCTTACTTGATAAATTTGTTGTAAATTTTGTAATAAGCATTTGTTATTAAATTAATGTTTGAGACTCTTGACATATTTTCTCAGCACTAAAAAAAACTTTTTAAATAATAGTTTTGACAATAGAGTTACCAAATGTCAGCTTACGCAAATCTCTATGAGTTTTGGTTTCCATGGTATGTTATAACATTAGACGAAATTTTTGCGACTAGGGCGTTACACTGTCACGAGTTTCATTGAATTTCTCAGAAGAAAGGCAACATTTGGAAAAAAAACAAGAGATGAAAAAGTTTCAGAATTAATTAGGTAAAAACGGTGTGCTCCTGCTTTATTGAAATACTTTTTTTGTTAAACTTTTGAAATAAAGTAAGAATGTAGCACACAAAATACACTTCTAAGAGGGGTAGAAGTTCCAAACTTAAGAAGGTTGTGTAACATAATAAGAAGTGTTTGTGTTTCGAATTTTACCTCAATTGACTGTGTGGTTCAATAGTTATGAGGGAAAATCGGAAAAAAAATCCTACTTCAACTCCCTCTTTCTCTGAAACGATGTGACTTAGGAGAGACATTTTTTACATTATTGTATGTTCTATCGATTCCTGAAGCTATTAAGAATAAACCTGAATCAGCCTCTCTCTCTCTCTCTCTCTCTCTCTCTCTCTCTCTCTATATATATATATATATATATATATATATATATATATATATATATATATATATATATATATATATATATATATATATATATATATACAGGCCGGTCCAACAGTGCGTTCAAGTTCAATATCTCCTTTATTATTCAGTAACAAGAAAAAAAATAACAAATGTTGCGGGTACTAACGACTAACTTTAGCTACAAATTTAAATTATTTTTACGTATACAGGGTGTTGTATAAGTTAGATACAACCCAAACTTTACTTTTTTAATGGTACACCCTGTATATTGTTTCACTTTTTTTGCTATTGTTTTGCCGATTCATACAGTGTGAGTTGTTGGGGTCTATACAGAGTCCTTCAAAAGTTATGGCCTCTTTTCTAAAACATCACAGGCACATTTGACAGTCTGTATCTTCATTAATATGTCAGCATGCAATACTACCATGTCAAAAATCTGAAAAAGTGTTCTTCTTTCAACTTCAATCAATACTGAAAAAAATCATTAAAAACGATATACAAGTGAGTAAAAACACTGAAGTCAAGTTTTCTCGAGAAATTCAAATAGAACATCCTGTATATTATGTGTGTTCGGGATATTGATTAACAAAATGTACTAATATTGCAGGCATAAGTTTGGAATTAGACTTAATACGTCCTTTTGGTGGTAATAATCTGCAGTTTACTAGTGTTAAAGCAGTTTAGGCGGGTGTTTCATAAAAAAGAAAAAATAATTGTGGTCCTGGGGATGGCGGACATACAAGCATTGCTTTATAAGACCTTCAATCCCGGGGATTATACTACATGCCAGGATTATGCTTCTGGTTTTATATGTGTGTGTAGCTTCTTTGTTTTAATATGTGCAAAAGTCACAGACTTAGCACAGTTGTGTAATTTACTTTGTCGATTTTCTGTTTTATACTTAGGCTAAAAAGTTGTTTGTGATACCTTTACTGTTTTTGTATAGAAATGTGAGCGAATAAATATAATAATAATAATAATAATAATAATAATAATAATAATAATAATAATAATAATAATAATAATAATAATAATAATAATAATAATAATAATAATAATAATAATATTATTATTATTATTATTATTATTATTATTATTATTATTACTTAAAAGCTTCACAAGACTGCAAAGGAATGCCACACATAGTGTTATCAAGATTTATAACAAGGTACCGGTAGAAATTCATCAACTCCCTAGGCAACAAGTGAAAAATAGACTAAAAAGATACCTAGAACTGTCTGCGTTTTATGAGTTGAAGGAATATTTGTTGGACAATATTGCGGGTAAAATTTAGTTGGTGTTGACTTGCAGTCAGTGCCCATGACGCCATTATTGGAATTTTTGTATTTGTGCTTGTACTGTTTTATTTTTACACTTATCTTGTTTATACAATTTTTTGTTTTATTTGTTTATCTCTACAAATATTTTATGGATTCTGTCTGTGTACGGATTTTAATTCTATAGCGGAATTCTTTATACAGTTTTAGTGAATTTTCGTAGAAAAAATTCACTAATGGGGAGAACCCGACTTTTGAATTTTGAGAAAATTTTTGCAAATGAGCGCGATCTAGGACCCCTAGAACCCATATCCGTGGTCAGTTTCAATTTTAATATGTTTATATATATATATATATATATATATATATATATATATATATATATATATATATATATATATATATATATATATATATATATATATATATATATATATATATGTATCACACCGATAACTCAAAAAATAATAGGCCGATTTTGATAAAATTTGGCACGTACCTTTATTTTGTAAATGGCTTGGATAAGTTCGTTAGTCAAGAAAATCGGATGAGGTTTTCCGGAAAAATTTTGAGTTTTCATTCGAAAAAAATTCTTATCACAAAAAGTAATAAGCCGATTTTAATAAAATTTGGCATGTACCTTCCTTTTGTAAATGGCTTTGACAAGTTTGTTAGTCAGGAAAAGCTGACGAGGTTTTCCGGGAAAATTTTGAGTTTTCATTCGAAAATTTGTTTTATCTCAAAGAATAATGAGCAGATTTTGATATAATTTGGCATGTACATTCCTTTTGTAAATGGCTTTAACAAGTTCGTTAATCAGAAAAATCGGACGAGGTTTTGTGGAAAAATTTTGAGTTTTCATTTGAAAAAAATTTTTATCTTAAAAAATAAAAAATCTATGATAACCAAATTTGGTAGGTAGGTTTACGATATAAAAAGTAAACCATACACCAAAATTTAGATTTCTATGTTACAAAAAAAAAAGTTATAATAAAATATTTTGTGCCAGATCATTTCTATGAAAATTCACTACCATAACGCACTTGCTGCGTCCAGGCTTTTTATCCATGGAGTGTTTTATGTGGTGTGTATATTAATTGTCACAAACATATATATGATTCATTTTTATTTTATATTTACAGTGGTTTTATTCGTATAACAGATTTTTACATATTCTTTTATCTAACTTACTCTGATTGGCCTACGCCCTAAAGGGCATTGTAGTGATGAGCTAAAAAATATTATTATTATTATTGTTATTATTGTTATTATTATCAATTTCGATACATCAACAAATTGTGTTTCAGTTTCATTAAGTACAGCCTATACCTTA
This sequence comes from Tillus elongatus, assembly GCA_964006375.1. Taxonomy (NCBI): domain Eukaryota; kingdom Metazoa; phylum Arthropoda; class Insecta; order Coleoptera; family Cleridae; genus Tillus; species Tillus elongatus. The sequence goes on along the minus strand of OZ023262.1, from coordinate 225,834,436 downwards.
AACCAGTATTTACTGAGATATTGGGTGTTTTTCTTTAAAAAACACCCAATATCTCATCTATATACAGAAGCGGTTTTAGTGAATTTTCTTACAAAAGATTCATTAATGAGGAAATCCCGACTTTTGAATTTTGAAAAACCTTCAAATGAACACTAATTAGGCCCCAAGAACACATATCCGGGGTCCGTTTCAATTTTTATATGTATATATATATATATATATATATATATATATATATATATATATATATATATATATATATATATATATATATATATATATATATATATATAGGGTAAACTGGGGAGAGACGGACCGCCGCCTGAGATAGACCACCTCATTATCTCGTTTATTTACCGCTAGATGACAGCGACGTTAGTACAGACCAATACGCGACGTGGTGTAATTGAATAATAATCGGTCGTGGGCGTCATATTTGTGCGGCTGTTTCCTTAATAAAATATATTTCGTTTTGAGTATCCGTCAATTTTTCTTCACAAAAAGTTGAGTATAGTTTTGGAGTAAAAGTAAGTATATTTTGTTCATTTATTTAACGTAAATTGTGAGTTATTCTTTCGTTTAGCACATCCTAACCTCAAAACGCAAGAATGTGTCTTTAATCCGCTAATATTAGGTGGTCAATCTCACCCTGCCAAATGGGTTAGATGGACCGGTTTGATTAGGGATAGATGGACCAGGTGTGTTGATACCTTCTCTTTTTATTTTACAGTTTTTTGGTTAAATATAAATCATAGAATATGCCCACGCAATATAAAAGGAAAGCAGAGAGTAACAGAGGCTCATGGACCGCAGAACAATTGCAAAATGCCATCGATGCCATTGATTCAAATAACATGGGTGTTAACCAAGCTGCCAGGTATTTCAGTGTTCCAAAGGCAACGCTCTTGCGGAGAAAACGATCGGGAAATCTTAGAAAATCGCAGTCATTAGGTCCAACGTGCACATTAGGGGAAGACAATGAGAGAAAAATCGTGAAACATAAATTAAAATTGCAAAAACATGGATTTGCTCCTACTCAGAAAGATGTAAGAGAAATGGCTTTTGGATTAGCGGACCAACTGTCCATCAAACATAAATTTAATACTATGAAAAAGATGGCAGGATATGATTGGTTTTCATTATTCATGAAACGTCACCCCGAGCTCAGCATAAGAACTGCTGAGGCTGTATCTGTGGCACGTACAACTGCGCTGAATCGTGTATCAGTCGACAAATATTTTCAACTGCTTGAGGATACCCTCAGAGAAAGTGACCTTTTTAATAAGCCCTTTAACATATTTAATGTAGATGAGACTGGATTGCAACTAAATAATAGACCAGGAAAAGTGGTTGCAGCAAAGGCCTCAAATAATGTATCTCACATATCATCCAGCGAAAAAGGTGAGACAATTAGTGTAATCGCCTGCTGCAACGTTGAAGGGAGTTTCTTGCCACCTTTTTGCATTATGAAAGGTAAAAACATGAAAGCCGAATATTCACACGGATGCCTCCTGGATCAGCAGTAAAAATGTCTCAAAAATCCGCGTATGTGAATACCGATATTTTCTTCGTATGGCTCAGGGAACATTTTCTACCGAGGAAACCACAAGGAACAGTCCTTTTGATTCTAGACGGACATACTTCTCATTGTAATTACACAGAAATGCTAGAGTTTGCCGGGCAACACGAAATTCAGATGTTGTGTTTACCAGCGCATACGACGCATTTTCTACAACCTTTGGACAGAGCTGTTTTCAAATATTTCAAGAGTCATTATTATTCAGCATGTAATAATTTTGTGAGAAGAAATCCGAATCTAGGATAAACAGACTTCAATTTGGTAAATTATTAAGTGTGGCTTGGACATCATCAGATACAGCAAATAATGCAGTCTCTGGCTTCAGATCAACAGGTATCTATCCTTATTGTCAGAATGCAATCCCCGACTATGCATTCATAACAACAATGACTAAAGATCAGAATAAGGACCCTCAAAACGATGTACCTAACAATCAAAATGTAAGTTATTCTCACCTAGGTATGTTTTATATAATTTCAATGGGTGTTGCTATTTTTTGTAGCCGGATATTGTCAACTCTATCTCAGCCCAGAAACAAAAATTTAGACCAGGTAATGAAGAAATAGTTACAGCAAACACAAATGGTTCATTTGTGGCAAATGAACTTTTTCGGTCACCTTTATCGGAAGATACATGTAACGTAAACCCTGAAAGTGAGGTAAGCTTGCTTGATTCTAGGTGTGATAATTAGCACAGATGTGAATCGTATCTTTCCAGGTACAAAATACTGTCAGTGTTGGTGCAACAAACAAATTCTCTCCTAAACCTGGCTGCTCAAAAGATCATTATGAGATATTAAACGATGCTTCAATGTCAATTTTTGACGACACATTGAGTAGTGAGTCCCAAGATGAGGTAAACTTTTCTCCTGAAACTGTAAGCAGCACTTACTAAGTAAACTTATTTTTAGGACAACCAGACGCAAAAAAACAACTTTAAAAGGCTCAACAAAATATCCATTGTCTTCGCTAAAAAGCAATTTCAACACCAAAACTGTTACGTCTCCATGCCCAAATTCAACGGTACTATCAAAATCTAAAGCATAACATTTTAATAACAACATACTTCTCTTTGTAGGTCCTTCAGCCACATAACTCCCAAAATATAGATGATGACATAACGCCTGGGAAACGACTAGACATCTTATATCCACTGCCTGTCCTTAAACAAAAAGTAGCTGAAGCACAAAAGCGTGGTCGTGCACTAGCTGAAGTTCTAACTTCACCAGAATATATAAAGAGAAGAAGAGAAAAGGAAACAGTACAAGAAAAAAAAATTGAAGAAGAAACAACTTGCACAAAAAAAGAAGGCTGGGAAACAAATGCAAGCACGTAAAACGAAAACCATCAAGAAGAAAAAGAAAGCAAATGAAAGTTCTTCTGAAGAATCGGGACCTGTTTACGATGAAAGTGATGATTCCTTGGAAAATTTTGATGATAACGATTGCGTTGGCTGTGGCGAATCCTATGAAGCCACACAAAAAACAGACGATTGGATAAAATGTGTCATTTGTTCCCGCTGGCTCCATGAAACGTGTTTGAAATTTGATGAAATGTGCGAACGTTGTGGCAAGAAAATGAAATCAAGTTCCTTTCGATTATAATTAATCTCGGCTGTGGTACTTTCCTAAGAATATATTGAATTTGTTATTTTTTCCAGAATTGTGATATTTTATGTTACTATGATACCTGTTATAATGATTATTTTGGCTGGTTCAACTCAGCCGATAGGGTGGTTCATCTAATCATGATAGTTCAGGGTGAGACGGACCACCCTACGTTTTATAAAAACCTTTTTTTTCCAGAATTTACCTTTAAGTTGAGTTTTTTTATAGTTTGTATGTAAAATGTGTTATGTAAACCTATCGAGAGAATATATTGTTTCCGTTTTATCATTCAAAATAAAAATGCCAGCGGCGCCTAAAAAAAGGTGGTTCATCTCTCCCCAATTTACCCTATATACCTATGTATCACACCGATAACTCAACATATAATGGGGCAATTGTAATCAAATTTGGTGAGTACCTTCCTTTTGCCAGTGGCTTGGATAAGTTCGTTAGCCAGGAAAATCTGCTCAGTTGAAATAGATTAAACAATGATTTGTTTTAATTAGACAGACGGATTCCCCCAGCCAGTATCAGTTCTGAGGTGACCTTTAATGTATGGAATTTTAACCGCGAAATTATAATGCATGTTTGTAAGAAAATAAATTCGGGACTTAGCAAGTGCGTTATGGTAGCGAATTTGTGTTGAATGCCTCAAATTTGAATAGCTCAATTTGCTATTAACCTATAAGGTTCGCTGGCCAGGAAACCAGTTTTTTCTGTTTATTTTCGAAAAATTTTTGTACATTTTCAAACAATTAAGTTATTTTGATGAAACATGGCACATCGTTTCTATTATATATGATATACTGGTAACCACGTTTGATGTCTGCTTTCTTAAAAAATACACATATTTGCTATTTAAAACATTTTTATGAAAATTCACTATCATAATGCACTTGCTGCGTACAGACTTTTTGAAAGACTGATGCGACGTTTTGACTAAACGGGGAACACATGATACAAGAAGTCTGAGAGAACCAAGCCTGTTTTAAACAGGATATAAGAAGTCTGGGAGAACACAGCCTGTTTTAAACGAATAGAAAGAGTTTATAGTAAATTTGATAGTGGCAGAAGACCCTCATATCAGCTTAAGAAAAATAGCAAGGGAAATTGATATCAGTAAGACCTCTGTCTTACGAATTTTACGTAAAAACAAATTTCTCCCATACCATATTGAACCCCTCCAAGAACTGTACAATGATGATCATCAAAGGCGACTATCATTTTGTCACTGGGCACAGCAACAAATCCAAAGAGATAGTACATTCTTCAACTTTGTGTTGCTCACTGATGAAGCAACATTCATAAGGACGGACATGTCAACAGACGTAACTTTCACATTATGCTTGTTAAATTTTTCCCTTAAAATTTTCTTTTCTAGTTACTATTTTTATTTGAGTAATATTGTTTTTTCAATGGTTTTGTATATTAGTAACAATGCATTATTTAAGGAATATGTCACAGTTGAAACAATACGACATTTACAAGTTATCTGAAATAATAAAGCGAAGTCGGAATAAATACTAGGTTTTGAGAATTAGTGACCGTAAATCTTAATATAATTCTTCATATGCCCCAAGAGACAATTAATAATTGAACCGAGAGTAGTCTAGACGGAAAACTGTATACAGTTGTTTCAAAAAGAATCCATTAATTCGTTCCTGTGTATAACTGTACTTTTTCCTTAAAAACAACACCCAATATCTCAGTATATACTGGTTTTAGGTATATGGAACACTTCATGAAGCCTAAAGAACAGCTGTTGATGTATCGAAATTGATTATAATATACAGGCTGTTCTATTTGAATTTCTGGAGAAAACTTGACTCCAGTGTTTTTACTTACCCTGTATGCAGTTTTCAAGGAATTCTTTCAGTATTGATTGAAGTTGTAATAAGAACACTTTTACAGATTTTTGGCATGACAGAGTGTTGGATGCTGACATATTACTGAAGATACAGACCGTGAAATGTGCCCCTGGTGTTTTAGAAAAGTGTCCATAACTTTTGAACGACTCTGCATAGACACCAACAACTATACACACTGGATGAATCAGCAAAACAAGAAGAATTCAAAAATGAAAGAATATGCAGGATGTACCATTTAAAAGAGTGAAGTTTTGGTTGTATCTAACTTATGCAACATCCTGTATATCCAAAATAATTGTAGTTTGTAGCTAAGGTTAGTACCTGCAACTTTTGTTCCAATTTTTTTATTATTGAATAATAAAGGAGATGTTGAACTTGAACGCACCCTGTATGAATATATATATATATATATATATATATATATATATATATATATATATATATATATATATATATATATATATATATATATATATATATATATATATGTATGTATGTATATGTATATCTACACATACAAAAATTGAAACTGACCCTGGATAGGTGTTCTAGGAGGCCTAGTTTACGCTCATTTAAAAAAAATCTCAAAATTCAAAAGACGCGGTCTCTTCAGTAGCGATTTTTGTTTCTAGGAAAATCCACTGATTAGTATACATACCTGCATACACAGCGTATAGCGACGTAGAATGTTAATTTTATTGTTATTGTAAAAGTTTCAAATCGCCTTGCGTACCAGTAAAGAGAAAGCACTGACTATCTGTGAATCACTGCTTGTCAATGAGTGGAAAATTCTGGTTTCTGCTTGTAATTATATACTTCTGACTAAATATTAGGTTGTGGCAGAATTCCTGGTGTTATCGACAATTCAAGGTGAACTGCTTTCTCACAAAGTAGCTCTAGAAATGACTTATTGTGCGCTAAGGTAAATGTAATGACGCAGTTAGTACATGCCAAGGTGTACGCAAAAGCAAAAGGCCTCATGACTTTTTCCAAGAAAGCTACAAATTAGAATATGCAAACTTGCATTATAAATTACAAATTATTGAGAGAACTCAATTGTGTCCGATAACTTAAATACTGCAGGGATCATTAGTTACCATGTTAATGACGGTTCGTAAATAGTTCGATAATTATTTCCGGTCACTATATTATGCAAGAAGATACCGATGTTTAAATTTCAAAGACTAACATAGATAATTTTTGTTTTCTTTAATTCTATACTTTAAAGCTAATCGAAAACTCCAGTAAATTTCCTTCAATTACACATAACTGAGATCGCCACAGATTAACTTTTTCCGTGGATTTATAAATGTACTTTAAAAGAACAATGCCCGTCTCTTAATTTTCTGCTAGGGGTTTTGTCTTTATCCTCAGCCTGAAATAAAATTAACATATTTAACAAATGTATGTTAGTAAAGTTCTAAACACAAGTTGCGATTATAGACACAAGCACATACCAAATTTTAAGTTTTTAACCTGTCAGAAAATTTAATTATAGTCATTTTTCTCTGTTTCTTCAGATACCAAAAGAGAGCCCAAAAGTAAACATTTTTGGACAATAAAAACCATTTATTAAACTTCACTGAAAAAAAATATTTTACGAAATTTTGCTAAAAATACTTCTCTGCAAAATGAACAGTTTTCACAGAAAAAAAGAGTTTGGACAGAGCAAGTGCGTTATGGAAGTGAATTTTCATAAAAATGTTTCTAATAGCAAATATGTCTCTCTAATACAACCAGGCATCAATCTGGTTACCGGTATAACCTATATAGTAGAAACTATTTTATTATTTTCTTATTTCAACGACACACCACGAGGGCTCACAGCCTAAATACTCATTACTTTGAATAACTTGGTTGTTCATTGTGATGGCTCTAGGACTGGTGTATCTTTTATGAGATAGAAAGCAAGACTGGGATTTGGTGGAGTTGAATTGTACAAGATTTATACTTCCCCAGTCCAATATTTTTTGAAGATCTACGGAGACAGAACCCTCCATGAGTCTGCGATCCTCATCTAATTGGGCTAAAGAGACAGGCTTAGAATATCGAATATTTGAGTGGAAGGTGCTGTAGTCCACGTAACTGTGAACTGGGTTGGATGTGCTAGAGAGGAGGTCATTGGTGTGGAGAAGAAACAAAGTAGGGGCTAAAGCTGAACCCTGAGGGACTCCTGCATTAATTGGATAAAGTTTAGAGGAATAGCCATCCACGACAACAGATATGCTCCGGTTGGAGAGGAGATTTGCTGTCCAGGTACAGAGTTTTGGTGGTAGGCCATAGGCCGGAAATTTATTAAGCAGCACTGCATTCCAGACCTGGCGGAATGCTTTGGATATATCTAGATCGATAATCTGCGATTCACCGAGTAGTTCCATAGACTTGTTCCACGAATGGGCGACAAAATAAAGGAGGTCGGCAGTTGATCTGCGCTGACGGAATCCATACTGCCTGTCGTTGATTAGACTGTGTTTTTCAAGAAATTTTAGTAATTCGGTGTTTATAAACTTTTCCATCACTTTAGGGATCACTGAAAGGAGAGAAATAGGCCTGTAGTTGCTAGGAAGCGGTTTGGATCCTTTCTTGGGGACGGGTTGTACTCGAGCAGTTTTCCAGTTACTAGGGAATATGCCTCTATTGTAAGATGTCTGAAACAGAGGAGTCAGGACACGAGCAAGTTCTGGTGCGCATTTTTTGAGAACAATTGCTGGGATCTCGTCAAGGTCAGAGGCTGTCCTGGTATTAAGAGAAGAGAGCATCTTTCGTACCTTTTTAGTTGTGAAAATTAGATCCGTCATTTTATGCGCGACATTGGGGACTGTTGGTGGTTGAACATTTGAAGGTGGGTTGAGAGCAGAATTGCCGGCGAACAACGAGGCAAAAAGTTCAGCCTTGCCCAGGGCGGTAGAAACAATTTCATCCCCTGAAACAAGAGGTGGGAACGTGCTCTTGCAGAAATTATTCCCAATAGATTTAGCAAGAGTCCAGAAGAGTTTGCTGCCGTTGGAGCTTGAGAGGCCTTTGTTTTTGATGTGGTTATTAAATGAGTTTTTTGCCTCAGAATGTTATGCGGACAGAGCGGTTTCTTGCGTCGTTAAATGCTTGACGGTTTTCACCCTATATATATATATATATATATATATATATATATATATATATATATATATATATATATATATATATATATATATGGCTCGCTGTCATTTAAAGAAATTTTTACAAATATTTAAACTTTACTTTAGTACGTGATCTAAATTGTGTTGTATACAAGCATAAGTATGATTTACTTTTTTTTATAATTTACGTGTCTTAACAACTGAGGTCATTGACACTAGCGACACTTTAAATAACTACGTAATAGATTTAAGCAAACTGTTGCCATTAATAAAATTTAGATTTAAAATTTCAGACAAGTTTGTTCCACCAACATTTTCAAATCGTGGACAAGCATATAAGGGACATTCTAATAAAACGCGAACAATTGAAATTGGTCGGTCACAGAGCTCACAATAAGGGCGTTGCTTTCGATTTAAGTGATAATCATGTGTATGTAGAGAGTGGCCAATACTTTTTTTTAATAAGCAATTTTGTTTTCCTGGGAAACAATTTCAATTGAAACTATAAATATGGTTTCTTGAAATTTTTTACCAACTTCTTTGAATAGTGTAAAAATAAATGTTTGCTCCAAAGCAACTTTTGACTTACCTAAAGCATAAATTTATATGCCTAAAAAATAAAAATCATTTAATACCAAAACGTTATATGTTTCCATTAATTGGTTGAAGATTTTATTCAAACAACATAATTCTGAAAGCAGTCATAGAAATGATTTCGACAAAATTGTATTTATTTGAATTGCTTTAAAATATCTTTCCTGGTAATTCGGAAGCTCCTTGCTTAAAATAACTGTTTGTTTCTGACAAATATTGAGAATGTAATGATTACATTCCAATCAATGTGTGTGTGTGTGTGTGTGTGTTTTGTTTCTATAACGTCGGCCTATTTCCGCGACTATGGCCAATCACCAGCGCCAGGGAGCAGTTTCACCTCACTATCCTGAAAAATTTTGCCGCACCCCTGCCTTTCTGCAAGGAGGGTAGGGATCTTTAACGTGCCCAACATCGCATGGACACGGAACCGACGGCTTTACGCCCCCTCCAAAGGGCAAAACGTGCGGACATTTAACTTGCTCAAATGAAATGTCAGAACCTCGGTTGATGTTAATGTTACAGTTTGTACTACATTATTATATGTACCACTTTTATAGAATTAAGTATTTAGAAAGCATATCATTGAATAATAACAGAAAATATGAAACTGATGTATACTAATTACTACTGCTCTTCATATTTTGTTTTCAATTTAAATAGTGTTTTGTAATTTGTTTTATCAGTTGGACATTATATATCAACTTTTTAGTGAATTTTCATTAAAAAAATTCACCAATAGAGAGATATCGATGGTAGGACTTTTGAAAAAAAAAATTAAATGAGCGCGAATTAGGGCCTCTAGAACCCATATCCGGGGTCAGTATTAATTTTTATATGTTTATAGGTATATATATATATATATATATATATATATATATATATATATATATATATATATATATATATATATATATATATATATATATGTGTGTGTGTGTGTGTGTGTGTGTGTGTGTATCCAACCGCTAACTTAAAAAATACTTGACCGATTTCGACCAAATTTGGGAATTAACTTGATTTTGTTAATGGCTTGGATGAGTTCGTAGATGGGCGCCGTGTGTCTAATTTTTCTTAGAAAAAAATGTAAAGCAAATTTTGAAAACGCAATATTTTTTAAAATATTGAAGTGTTTCAAATGAAAATTTGCACATATACAGAAGACGTTACAATATAGCTGTTAACCAAATTTCAAATTAAATGGCTTACGAGGACAGGAGTTATTAAAAACTCAAAATTTTAATTGAATAAACAGTCTAAGATATCAGTTCAAGTTTGATACAGCATTTCCCAAGTTCAATGCTGATAAGGATGATTAGACTGTGAATGCGTCATTTTAAGTAGATAATTCAAGTAGCAACAGTGACCTGACAATTAAATATAAAGGAGCCGGGTTGTCAGATTTAATAAAATTTCATTTGAATCTTAAAATCTAAAACATATACTAATAACACATATTGGTACTTATTCATAACAAATAAAAGTTCGTCAAAAAATTAATCCATCCAATAAATGTGGCTTAATATTTGTGGCGGTGGTTCCGACCGCAGTGTTTTAGTCAACACTACCCTATGGTTCTCTTGACAGCTAAAACGTTGCGTTACGTTATTCGACAGCAAGCTGTCAAGAACTACTATATAAGAGACACCAGGGATCTCTCTCGCTCTCTCCTCGCTACTAACCGACACAGTGAAGATACGTCTCTCCACGCTCGGTCAGTTATCTGTTATGTGCTGTCTGTGATTGTTTTATAGTTAAATGTATAGTTTATTCAGTTAGTGAAATAATAAAGTATATTAAATGTTTACGTATGGATTTAATATCAACAAGTACAATTAACATCCAAATTGGTGACCCCGTGCCGCAAGCCGAAGATGCCCAGCCTGATGTTCCAGCCGACGTCGCCTAACTTCCACGCACGTGCTCATGCCTACAGAAAACTAATATCTAAACAGGTCAGTCTTTTCTAATTTAAAAATTATCTGATTTTTTTCACAATGGCCGAAGATTCTTCAAGCAGCAATATCATTGCAAGGGTTGCAATAAAATTACCTCCTATATGGAGACGTAACGTGAAAATCTGGCAAATGCAGGTTGACGCCCAGTTTGATATATCGCAGATCAGTTCTGAAAAGACAAAATTCAGTCATGTACTCGCTATACTCGATCCTGATGTCGCAGAGTCAATTTCAGATTTTTTAACCCAACCATTATCATCAACCCCCTATTCAGATCTAATGAAACGTCTTTTATTAGAATTTGAAGAGTCCGATAGTCGCAAACTAAATAAACTTTTAACAGAATTAGAATTAGGCGACAGAAAACCATCGCAACTTTTACGCGAAATGAAGTTTTTAGCCGGTAGTCAGATTGGAGAAAATTTCCTTAAAATTTTATTTCTACAACGTTTACCAGTCAACGTTCGTTCAATTTTGGCTTTGAGCAACGATTCTCTAGAAAATTTGTCGGTTACAGCAGACAAAATCGTGGAATTTTCCAGAGATAAATACAACGTGGCTGAAATTCAGTCACGCGAGCCCGACAAGCTAGCCAAATTAGAAGCGCAATTAGAGAAGCTAACAGCATCAGTCAACGAATTGCGAACGCGTTCCCGATCTACCTCCCGAGAAAGACCCAAGCTTTCTCGAAACTCCATAACCGCAAATTCCTCAACCTCCACGTGTTGGTATCATGAACGATTTGGCAACAAGGCCAAACGTTGCATCCAACCTTGCAATTTCAAAGCAAAACATGTGTCGGAAAACTAATAAGGCACTCCCTCCACGCGGCAGGAGACGAGAGCCACCTAACACGCCGCCTTTTTATTTTTGATAGACGCTCCAATATGAAATTTCTAATCGACTCTGGAGCGGATATTTCAGTTATTCCACCCACTCACGACCAACGGAAATTTCAATCGAAACGTACCTTGTATGCTGCAAACGGGACCCCTATTCATACCTATGGCGAACAACTATTAGATTTGGATCTAGGTTTACGCCGTAGGTTCTGCTGGCCCTTCACACTTGCCGATATCAAGCAACCAATTATAGGCGCTGATTTTCTAGCAGAGTTTGCTTTACTTGTAGATATGAAACATAGACGTTTAATCGATACAAAGACAAACCTCTCTAAGACCGGTGCTAACCCACCACCAGGATTTAATTCTAAAATTCATCTCGTAGACCCGACACACCAGTACTTCAAATTGCTACAACAATTTCCTGACCTGTTTAAGGAAACTTCTTCTAGCAACCTTCCAGAGGTTGAGTTCTTCCATACTATAAGTACGGAAGGACCACCTGTCACTGCAAAAGCTAGAAGATTGCCCCCGGAAAAGCTAGCTCAAGCAAAGCTAGAATTCCAGCACATGATGGACTTGGGAATTTGTAGACCCTCCAAAAGTCCATGGTCAAGCCCCCTCCACATGGTGCAAAAAAAGGATGGCTCATGGAGACCATGTGGGGATTACCGAGCACTAAACGCTAAAACAATCCCAGACAAATATCCCATTCCAAATTTGCAGGATTTTAATGCCCAGTTAGAAGGCAAACGTATTTTTTCAAAATTAGATATCATTCGCGCTTTCCATCACATCCCAGTAGCACCTCAAGATATTCCCAAAACAGCAGTCATAACTCCATTTGGGTTATTCGAATTTGTTAAAACCCCATTTGGCCTTCGTAATTCAGCACAAACATTTCAAAGATATTTACATTCAATTTTAAGACATCTTGACTTTGCCTACTCCTATCTTGACGATATTCTCGTTGCATCAGCCTCTGAAAAAGAACATCAAGAGCATCTAGCAAAACTTTTTCAGACACTTCAAGACAACGGCATCCGTATCAATTCATCTAAATGTGAATTCGGAGTGGCCGAAATTTCATTTTTAGGTTTTCGTGTAAATAAATCTGGATTATTTCCACTTCCTGAACGCATCAAAGCTATTACCGACCTACCTCTTCCCGATACCATTGAAAAACTCAGAAGATTTCTAGGTCTCATAAATTTCTACCGTCGTTCTCTTCCACGTGCTGCGGAAATTCAGCAACCACTATTCGACCTCTGCCAGAATCCCAAAAAACGCGACAAACGTAAAATCGAGTGGACTCCTCAGACTCGAGAAGCATTCGAACGTTTGAAAGAGGCACTAAAAAACGCTACACTAATAGCTCATCCGTCTTCTTCGCTACCACTGATTCTCCATGTCGATGCTTCTGATTATGCCGTAGGCGCTTCCCTCCAACAATTACGTGATCAAACACTAGAACCCCTAGGTTTCTACTCTAAAAAGCTTACTTCAGCCCAAAAATCTTACAGCACCTACGATCGCGAACTTCTAGCTGCTTATCAGGCAGTTAAATACTTTAGATATACCCTAGAAGGTCGCCATTTCACCATTTATACGGACCACAAACCTTTGACATACGCTTTTGAACAACGCGTCGATAAAGCATCTCCAAGGCAACTACGACATTTAGACTTCCTAGGTCAATTTACCACAGACATTCGCTACATACCAGGTCCTACAAACATTCCCGCAGACTATTGTTCTCGCATTGAAACAATTTCACTTTCTTCCACTGTGTCACTCCAAGAAATTGCGCAAGCTCAGTCATCTTGTGAGGAACTCAAACACCTTCTGCAGTCTAAATCTTCCTCATATAAATTTCAAAACATGCCTCTTGACAACGGAATGAATCTTATTTGCGATTCTTCTTCAAAGAAACTTCGCCCATTCATTCCGCTCAAATTTCGCCGAAAGATTTTCGATTCTATCCACAATTTATCTCACCCAGGCATATCAGCTTCAGTCGATCTGGTCCAGGATAGATTTTGTTGGCCCAAATTGAAACGCGATGTATCTCTTTGGTCTAAAACTTGCATTCCCTGCCAGAAAGTCAAGATATGGAGACACACTTCCAGTGCCATTGGACAATACACCCCAGCCATGAGAAGATTCTCGCATATAAATGTTGACATTGTGGGACCATTACCACTATCACAAGGTCAACGCTATCTGTTAACAATAATAGACAGATTTTCTCGATGGCCCGAAGCAATTCCATTGTCAGATATTACAGCAGAAACAGTAGCGAACACTATTTTATCATGCTGGATCTCTCGTTTCGGTGTTCCGCAATACATCACCACAGACAGAGGTAAACAATTCGATTGCCACCTTTTCACACACCTCACTAAAACACTAGGTGCAGACCACATCAAGACCACAGCTTACCACCCAGCAGCAAATGGTGTAATCGAGAGATGGCATAGAGTTCTGAAACAGGCCTTGAAAGCTCATATGGACGAAAACTGGGTCGCTAAATTGCCAATTGTGTTACTAGGACTCAGATCGTACATAATTCCAGAATATCGCTCAACACCCGCTGAAATAGTCTATGGAGAATCAATCAAACTTCCCACCGACTTTTTCAACAGCACACAAGCTCATGATGTTCCACCACTTATATCTCAGCTGAAAGAAGACATAAGGAAACTTCGACCAGTACCTTTTAAACACCATACTGCAAAAAAGGTATTTGTCCATCCTAAGCTTATGGAAGCTCCTTTTGTTTTTGTTCGCATTGATATTCCGCGAAAAACTCTCGAACCAGTTTATGACGGCCCCTTTGAAGTGTTATCCCGAACTGACAAAGTCTTCAAAATCAAGAAATCACACGGAGAAGAGACAATTTCTGTTGACCGTCTTAAACCCGCATTCATTCTTTGTGATAACGAACCGACAACTTTCCACCCTCAGAGACATCCTAGTGAAACTGAAAGTGACAGTGAAAGTCCAACACCTAGTGAAACTGAAAGTGACAGTGAAAGTCCAACACCCAGTGAAACTGAAAGTGACAGTGAAGTTCCCGTTCCCGTTCAAACTACACGCCATGGACGTAGAGTTCGATTTCCACGAAGATACTTGAACTAATAGCGTTGCCACTGAGAGGGGAGTATGTGGCGGTGGTTCCGACCGCAGTGTTTTAGTCAACACTACCCTATGGTTCTCTTGACAGCTAAAACGTTGCGTTACGTTATTCGACAGCAAGCTGTCAAGAACTACTATATAAGAGACACCAGGGATCTCTCTCGCTCTCTCCTCGCTACTAACCGACACAGTGAAGATACGTCTCTCCACGCTCGGTCAGTTATCTGTTATGTGCTGTCTGTGATTGTTTTATAGTTAAATGTATAGTTTATTCAGTTAGTGAAATAATAAAGTATATTAAATGTTTACGTATGGATTTAATATCAACAAGTACAATTAACATCCATAATATTAATAAATGTTGAGTTACGAATAATTTCTCATTCGATTTATCATTAATTCTAATTTACTTAATCTGACACGGCTGCATGGTAGGCCAACTGTCATCGCGAAACGGCAGCCGCCGATTGCCGACGCCGAAACGCGAGACACTCAACGTGTTTTTACGTTTATTAAAACTGAAATGTTTTGTTATAGGTATTACAGAATATACAAAATAGAAGTTTCGCTTCAATGAAATGGTTTAAAACTATAAGTTCAGTACTAGTTTCCGAGGCTTCAGCGCCTGTAGCATTATAATCCATAATCCAGAAGTATATTCACTTTTAAATGTCAATCTAACCTCAAAACATTCGAAGATTCGTTATTATTGTTTATGTTTTTATTTTGCAAAGCATCCTTTTACATGAAGTGTTAGCGACTAGCCACGTTTGTTGTGATAATGCTCTTCATTATTATATATCTACATATTATGTTAGAGTTGTTATTAAAAAGTTTTTTTTTTGATTTGGTCCTAAAGTTTCTGACACAATTGTTAATCAAATGTAAGTAGCACATGCTTATCGTTATTTTTGTTCTTCAATATTTTTAATAACCTGGCAAGTGAAACAAATACTAACTTATACTTATTGGTTCCAGTATCCCAAAAAATTTCATAAGAATTGTACACTGTTAGTAAGATATCATATTAAAGCTAATTCTTTAAATTTAAATGGACCTTTGAGATCAGTTTTAGACTCCTAGTTAGCGATTATTTAAAAAAAAGTTTTATATGGAGCTACTAAATTCAAATTTGGTCTTAGATATAATATGTAAATACTGCAAGTGCCTTTAAAAAAATTGTGTTACAAATTTCATTAAAGTTACAAAAGTTTTTCAGAAAACAATTAATTATTTACAAAGGGAATTTACCTGTCAAATTATATAAATACGACAGGTATTTTTCCTTGTTAATTGTTTGGATGGTTTTGTTTTAGTCAACCCATCCAGGTTTTGCAAACAATAAACAACAAAAAAGGTTTTTTAAAACAAAACGAAGCTCAATATGTTATTTTTCTTTAATTTGTTACCCAGGTGCGTTCACATAGGTGTTACTAAGGTTCAAGATTGAAGATTCTGGCTTAATGGGAAATTTATTGAGCTATCAGATTTGAAATATTTTTACGAAATTTTTTTACCATAAAATAAAAAAACCTTTTTTGTTATTTATTGTTTGCAAAAACTGATGGGTTGACTAAAAGAAAACCATTCAAGCAATTAATATGGAAAAATACCTGTCATATTTATAATTCGACAGGTGCATTCCCTTTGTAAATAAGTATTTTTTTCTGAAAAGCGTTTGTAACTTTAATGAAATTTGCAACACCATTTTTTTTAAGACACTTGCAGTACTTACATATTTTTTTATAATTCGACAGGTACATTGCCTTTGTAAATCATTTATTTTTTCTGAAAAATGTTTGTAGCTGTAATGAAATTTGTAACACAATTTTTTAAAGGCACTTGCAGTACTTACATATTATATCTAAGACCAAATTTTAATTTAGTAGCTCCATATAAAATATAATTTTTTTCAAATAATCGCTAACTAGGACTCTAAAACCGATCTCCAAGGTCCATTTAAATGTAAAGAATTAGTTTTAATAATATATTTTACTAATAGTGTACAATTCTTATGAAAATTCACTACCATAACGTACTTGCTGCGTCTAGAGTTTTCTTTCTTACAGACCTATAAATAAAACAGTTTACATACAACATCGACTTCATGCTTAAATGACATCACAGATATGACTGATTTTTAAGTTCTTGCATCTTCAATCGTTTTCAACTGCCTAATATAAGTGGAGAATTGTGTGTCCTACAGCCAAATTATAACAATATTACCGAGGTATAAGTGAAGATTTACTTGCTTCCTAGGTATGATCACATCCAGTCATCTTGTGTGAGGAAAGAGAAGATTATTTGTCGAAAACAAAAACATATTTAAGTATAAAACCATTAATTAAAAAATAATGGTCTTCTTTAAATCATTCAATATATTTTTAAATTAAAAAAATCAACTAATTTATAGAAATAACCATTTTTTAAACCAACACAAACTTATTTAAAGGTTTTAAAACCAAAGAAATAAATGATTTAGATTTATAAGAATTCAGTTTTTATACAATATTTATACACTTAAATCAAATAAATGTTTGTTTACACGAAAAATATAAATATTTCATTTAAGGGCTCTAGTTATTTTATTCAAAAAAATGTTTTTTAACAATAGTAAAATTTGCCTGAAATACCTAAATATTTACATCAAGTATAATATTTCTAGTTTTAAAGGATTAATTGTTTTGCATTTCAACTTAGATAAGTTAGTTTCAATAAACAATTACTTGTCTCAAAGAAATGGTAGCTTTGCAAAAGTAAAGAAGATTTTTTTAAGCAAGTAATTATTTCTTTCGCCGTATACAAAGCACACATTTATTTGGTCTAAATAAAATTTCTTTAAATCAAGTAATCTTTTTTCTCTGTGCAACGAATAAATAAATAAACTAACTCAAACTCACGTTCAATAAAGTAAAAACCGAAGTAATAACAACTTTACTTCTGTCAATCCTCGTCAAGTTAAATTTAGAATATCCTCTCCAAATAATGCACACTTCATGAAATTAATACAGTCCTTAAATTTCTTATTTTAATGACTTGGTGCTAATAAAATATTTAGCTTTCATACGTGATATAAAAATACTTTATTGTTATGTACCAAACCAAATAACAGCAAAATCATAACACTTCCTTTGGTCCGTCAACTGAATGTCCCAAACATCAGATTTTCCAGCCTAGGATCATTGGAATTCGTAACTGTTGCAACACAAACAAAATAGTGTTTTACTTAACACACAGAAAATATAAAAGACACAACACAAGAAGACACTGATATACACACCACACTTTAAAAACTCTATATACTAAGTGAACAAAGTGAAAAAACTTTATATACCTCACTTATTGCAACATAGATATTGTTAGATACCTAATCAACAAAACAGTCAAAGAACGTTGATGAAACTGTGATGAAATACTAAAATGTAAAACGAGGATCTGACTACATATAATATAGTTTTTGTTTAAATAGTAATAATTAGTATTCGCTTAATAAGCCGTTATTTTACTATCAATTTTATATGAGAGTTTAATTGAACGTTTGATTAGTTTACTAACTGAGAGTGTGAATAAATTGTGTAACTTAAATATTTGAGTTTGATTGTCTCACTTTAAATGATTACCCAAAGAAGAGACGTAGTTGGGCCAGTTAAAGGTGATAATAAAAACACTTATTAATTCCTTAAAAGCATTAGTATATTCACAACTATTATCTCACGTGCAACATTTATATTCGGATGTGTGCAGGCAGCTGACAATTTGGTTTTTGTCACCGCCAACTTTACGTGGCTCTCAGATGATTGCTTAGAGATCACAGTACAGCTTTGTCTCTATTACTGAATTTTCATAGAAAAAATCCCGACTTAGAATTTTTTTTAAATTATTTTATTTTAGCATTTTTAGTGAATTTTCGTAGAAAAAAATTAGTAATGAGATCGCGACTTTTGAAAAAAATTCTTCAAATGAGACTAACTAGGTCGCCTAGAACATATCCGGGGTCACTTTCAAATTTCATACATACATACATACATCCATACATATATATATATATATATATATATATATATATATATATATATATATATATATATATATATATATATATATATACAGAGTGACCCATTTGAAAGCGGGCCACCCTCATAACTTTTTTATGTATGCAGCGATTTTGACCAAACTTTTTTTGAAATGTGGAAAGGGGAAAAGTTTACTTTGGAGTCAAGTGGCATCCCGTTTTTTTTTTTAATACCAAAGCCTAGTAGATCACTTTTAGACGCTGAAAATTTCAAAAACCATATTAGATATTTCTTTGAAAAATCTACGCACGCCACCGAATTCGGCGTCGTCTAAAATGGGTTCTTACCAAATTTCATGGAAGGATATTGAATATTAATGATTCTGCGATTAATGGCGAACTGGGCTATTCATTAGGAATTTCAGCTTCTTATTCAGTGATCTATGTGATAACAAATGAATGTTGTAATAAAACATACGCATTGTATTTATTAAATACAAATCTATTACTATTTGCTCTCTTCTCTTAATACCAGGAAAGCCTCTGGCCTTGACGAGATCACAGCAATTGTTCTCAAAAAATGCGCACCAAAACGTGCTCTGTCCTGACTTTCAGACATCGTACAATAGAGGCATATTCCCTAGTAACTGGAAAACTGCTCGAGTACAACCCTTCCCCAAAAAAGGATCCAAGGAGCTTCCTAGCAACTACAGGCCTATTTCTCTCCTTTCAGTCGTCTCTAAAGTGATGGAAACGTATATAAACACCGAATTACTAAAATTTCTTGAAAAACGCAGTCTAATCTACGACAGGTAGTATGGATTCCGCCAGCGCAGATCAACTGCCGACCTCCTTTCCTTTGTCACACATTCTTGGAACAAGTCTATGGAACTACACGGTGAATCCCAGATTGTCGCTCTAGACATATCCAAAGCATTCGACCAGGTCTGGCACGCAGCGTTGCTTAATAAACTTCCAGCCTATGGCCTACCACCAAAACTTTGTACCTGGACAGCAAATTTCCTCTCCAACAGGAGCATATCTGTTGTTGTGGATGGCCATTCCTCTAAACTGTATCCAATTAATGCAGGAGTTCCTCAAGGTTCAGCTTTAGCCCCTACTTTGTTGCTTCGGATCGAGGACTCTGCAGAGGAATCAGGTAAGTACCGTCCAATTGAAGACCTCCATGGCCCTCATCACGAGGTCGAGGCGGTTTGACGACGGAACCGAGGAAGAGTAGAGCATGGTTGCCTGGGGTTGGCAAAAAGGGCATATAACACCTTGTTATGCCCGCTCTTTTGTCCCGAGAACTTCCAAGTTGTGGAACTCCTTGCCGGCACATGTTTTTCCTTCTCCTCCGAACCTCCAAACCTTCAAATCCAGAATTAACAAGTTGCCTTTTTCCTCCTTGTCGACAACCACGGTGCGATAGTATTTAGGTTGCAAGCCCTCGTGGTGTGTTGTTGGAATATAAAAAAGGATTTTTTTCTTAATATCGCTCTTGTTTGTAATAAGGTAACAAGAAAATATTAACACTAGAAAATCGTAATATGAATGACACATGCGTTAAATGTAAATTCTGTGCTTTTCAACTAAACCTTCAATAATTAATGGAATATATTCACTTTTTAAATGTGCTTATACACAGCTTCGTATGTGTTAAAACATATTCTGCAGAAAATTCCTAATACGGACCTATACATAGCTTTTAAACCCACGTACTAAAGAACTAGCTATATCAGTTAACACTTTTTATCATTTAGGCGTTTAATAATAATCCAATTGATGAATTGAGGCAATAATTTAATGAAATAAACACAGAAGAAATAAATTTAAATTAAGAAAAAACAAAAGTACGCCTTGGAAAATAAATGGATGTGGCAATAAAAAAATGACAGTAATATTAATTTTTGACATATTAGTTTTTTGTTTAAGTTATTGTCTAATAATTAGTAACTGTTTCTAGTGAATATATTTTCTAAAAAAGAAAAGTAGGCATGTTTCATTTCATCCAGCCGAAATTGTTCTGTTGCGTAGCGTATGTATTTGCAGAAATATCCCGAAAGAAGACAGCCAAATAAAAGCACTTATAGCAAATTAGTGACAAACCTTAAATCATATGGTTCTTTTAAAAAATCTGTAGTTTCTCGGCAAATCACTCAGCGGATTGAACGAAACGTTGGTATATCAAAATCAACGGCACATTTTATTTGACGAAAACAAAATTTTCATCCGTGCAAGTACAGAATTTGTCAAGGACTCAGACCAGGTGATTAGAATGACGTCGCTCGTTCTGTGTGTTGTACACAAAAAAATTCCAGGCCAATTTTAATTTTCCGTGTCAAACAATCTGATGAAAGCATGATTACGAATAATGGTATTTTCCATAGAAGAAATGTTCATTATTGGTCTGAAACCAACCAACGCTCAAACAAAACGTTGATGCATCAACACCGTTTTTCTCCCAATTTGTGGGCTGGTATCTTCGGTACAACGATTGTAGGACCGTTTCTTTACCACCATACCTTAACATTTGAGCGCTACCCACATTTGCTACAAAACGATTTAGAGGATGCTCTCGAGAGAATTCGCAACTGTTGGATACAGCAGAATGGGGCACCTGCACACAATTACAGAGCCGTTCGGTAATATCTTTCAAGGAGATTTCCAGATCAGGTAATCAGCACGTTTTCGGAGACAGCATGGCCAGCGCGTACACCAGATATAACCCCACTTGATTTATTCAGATGGGATACGTTAACAATCATGTATATTAACAGACTTTTTGTACAGGACAAGATCTGAGGAGGTTAGTTCTGCAAGCATTTGTATTACTCCAAACATGTCGACTAAAGTTTTATAATCGACAGTTAGAAGGTGCTATTTTTGCTTGGAAAATGGTGGAAGTTTATTTAAACATATGTTCAAAGTTTAGTGGTTTTTCCTGCATTCGTTTGTTGTTTTTTTAATGTTTAAGTTTTTTGGGATTGTAATTTTATTTGTTCTGTGTGTATTCCATTAATTTATTACCTCAGTTCATCCACTGGATTATTATTAAACGACTAAACGGCATAAAGTGTTAATTAATATAGCTAGTTGTTTAGTACTTAAGTTTAAAAGCTATGTACAGGTAATATAAATTTTCTTGATTAAGGTCGGAAAAAAAAGACTAAAATGGTACTAAACCAGAAAGTGTGACGCTTTCCTGACTTTGGAATAAAAAGGGCTTCCAGAATATGATATCAGAAAATGAGGGCCGTATTTAACAAAAAAGTTGATTATGGTCCCGCAAAGACGGAACGTCGGATCCAAAAATAAGCAATGCTACGTTAAAGATAATGAAAAGTTGCGAGATAAAAAAAACTCGGGACGCAGCAAGTGCGTTATGGTAGTGAATTTTCATAGAAATGATCTGGCACAAAATATTTTATTATAACTTTTTTTTCTTGTAACATGGAAATCTAAATTTTGGTGTATAGTTTACTTTTTATATCGTAAAGCTACCTACCAAATTTGGTTATCATAGATTTTTTATTTTTTAAGATAAAAATTTTTTTCAAATGAAAACTCAAAATTTTTTCGGAAAACCTCGTTCGATTTTTCTGATTAACAAACTTTTTAAAGCCATTTACAAAAGGAAGGTATGTGCCAAATTATATCTAAATCTGCCCATTATTCTTTGAGATAAAAATTTTTTTCAAATGAAAAGTCAAAATTTTCCCGGAAAACCTCGTCAGATTTACCTGACTAACAAACTTGTCAAAGCCATTTACAAAAGAAAGGTATATGCCAAATTTGCTTAAAATCGGCTTATTACTTTTTGAGAAAAGAATTTTTTTCGAATGAAAACTCAAAATTTTCTCGGAAAACCTCATCCGATTTTCTTGACTAACGAACTTGTCAAAGCCATTTACAAAAGGAAGGTACACGCCAAATTTTATTAAAATCGGCTTATTACTTTTTGAGATAAGAATTTTTTTCGAATGAAAACTGAAAATTTTCCCGGAAAACCTCATCCAATTTTCCTGACTAACAAACTTATCCAAGCCATTTACAAAAGAAAGGTACGTGCCAAATTTTATCAAAATCGGCCTATTATTTTTTGAGTTATCGGTGTGATACATATATATATATATATATATATATATATATATATATATATATATATATATATATATATATATATATAAAAACATATAAAAATTGAAACTGACCCCGGATATGGGTTCTAGGGGTCCTAGATCGCGCTCATTTGCAAAATTTTTTTTCAAAATTCAAAAGTCGGGATCTCCCCATTAGTGAATTTTTTCTACGAAAATTCACTAAAAAGAGAAATTTCATCGTTATTAGTGTAGGTCTACCATTAAGGCCAGAAAAAATAATACGTAAAATCGAAAAATCCAAATTTTTCAAATTATCTCAAAAACCAACAAAATTGTCGGAGATGTGTAACAGTCAATTTGTTGGGATTTTGAGTGCCCAACTTTTCCCCATTTAATCAAGTCTGCATCTGTTACCGCTTTAGAGATCCCCATAATGCCCCTTCTTATCTTGGACACACTGTAGATATATATATATATATATATATATATATATATATATATATATATATATATATATATATATATATATATATATATATATATATATATATATATATATATATATATATTGAAACTGACCCCAGGTGTTCTAGGAGGGGTTAGTTTGACGAAATTTTCTCAAAATTCAAAAAAGTCGCGATCTCCCCATTAGTGAATTTTTTTCTACGAAATTTCACTAAAAGCATAATGATGAAGTTACGGTTTCAGTTTACTTTATATATATATATATATATATATATATATATATATATATATATATATATATATATATATATATATATATATATATATATATATATATATATATATATATATATATATATATATATATATTATACCGATTATGAAACTCGTTACCGATATCTAGTTGCTACCATAAAACATTTCAAGTTTATTTAGCGTCTATGGTTCAGTGACAAGAAAGTGTGCCTCTGAACTGAAGGGTACTGGGTTCGATCCCAGAATTCTCCTTTCACTTTTTCAGTACATACTGTAACATCAACCGAGGTTGTGGCATTGTATTTGAGCAAGTTAATGGTCTGCGCCTTCCGCCCTTCGGAGGGGGCGTAAAGCTGTCAGTCCCGTGTCCACGCGATGTTGGGCACGTTAAAGATCTCTACGTTCCTTACAGAAAGGCAGGGGTTCGGCAAAATTTCTAGGATATTGAGGTGAAACTGCTTCCTGGCGTCGGTGATTGGCCATAGTCGCAGAAATAGACGTTAAAGAAACAAAAAAAGTTTATTTATTCTTTAAAGTATTAAAGCTAGTTAATCTTTTAATATAGCTATTGTCTTCTATTTAGTTACCTACATCGCATACAAATACATAATTTAATTTTACAAAGAGATTTGTAGGTTTAAAAGTAATTGATAACCAAAACTGGTCTAGCCTGTTATTTTATATAAACATATCGACACACACACACACACACACACACACACACATATAAACATATCTAATCAAACTTTTAGTCAAACTGGTTATTACAGCTGGAATTTGTATTAAATAAGGTTCTTTACTAAATTGGCTACGGTCATGGTTGCATACTATCGTTTAACATGGTGACAAGGTGTTAGCTTAAAACTTAACACGTGACGTAGCAGTACATGTTGCTTTATCAACAAAAAAGGCCTGAAGCAGCAAGTGTATTATAGTCGCGAGTTTTCATAAAAATATTTCAAATAAGAACAAACCTCGAAAAGTCAAAAAATTTTATCTTTGAAAACAATAAAATTGGTTTGATGAAATCCCCTACATATGTTGCCATTAAAAAGTTTTTATTACATGTTGTTGCATTATATTCATCAAGAGAAAACTGGTATATTAAAACTTAAAAAGAGCCAATAAACATGAGCTGCCATAACTCTTTTGCTGCATCCGACCTACTTCTACTAGTTGTATATAGTTTGCCGTTTATCGATTTATATTGCAAAAATCTGAAGAAACTGGTTCGGTTTGCAATAAGAAGCACGAGTTTGGATAATGCCCTTTTGGCACTTTAAAACAAAAAACTTTATTTCGAAATTACAACAAGTTTAATAATAATTTTAAAACAAAGGAGAATCACACGATGTTTAATGTTGAAACACTCGTAATATATTCTAACATAATATTGTATCTTACACACACACACATATATATATATATATATATATATATATATATATATATATATATATATATATATATATATATATATATATATATATATATATATATATATATATAAACTCGAATATGCTTAGCTAACATTATAAAATAAAACAATTTAAACTAAATAATTGTGTTGACTATAATTAATCAGCTGTTTTCTTATTTCCGCGGTGAACTACTGCTTCCATTCTATTAATATACTAACACGAGATATCATTACAGCATTATACAGGGTGCTGTAACTCACGAGCGAGCGCGCAGTGCAAGGAAACAAGCAACGGAAGTGGGTGTAATAGGATAACTTGAGCAGAATAAAAAGTTGGGACACAGCAACTGCGTTAGAGTAGTGAATTTTCATAGAAATGATATACATTTTTTACTATTCCATTTGAGCAACTTGCACGCCTGTACGTTCCGCCCTTCGAAAGGGGTGTAAAGCCGTCGGTACCGTGTCGGTGAAATGTTGGGCACCTTACTAATCCCCACCCTCTTGACACAAAGGTAGAGGTTCAACAAAATTTTCAAGATAGTGAGGTGAACCCGTTCCCTGGCGTCGGTGATTGGCCATAGTCGCGGAAATAGACCGACGGTAAAGAAACAAAAACACACACACACAAAATAATTTTCATAGAGACGTGAGCCGATGTCTTCCATTTTAGTGAATTTTCTTAAACAAAAATTCAGTAATGAGGTGAGGCGACTTTTAAACTTTGAAAAATTATCTTCAAATGAGCGCAAGCTAGGACCCCTAGAACCCATTTCCGGGGTTAGTATAAATTTTTATATGTTATAGGGTGTCTTAAGTTTTATTTTATAAAGTTTCTTAATCAGAACTTCCCTAATCACTGAATATGATGCAGAGGTTTAATCGAGTGGCCTCCCAGATTGCAAGATTTAACACCCTTAAATATTTTCTATGGGGAAACCTGAAGTCGAAAATTTATGCAGCATGACAAAATACACTTGAGGAGCTTCGTCGGCGAATTGTTGAAGGAGGATAAGCAATTTGAACATTTAATTAAATAACATTATTTTATTCGTTGATACTTAGCATTATTCTTAAAGTGACATTTTATTGCCATATCTAAACCAAAATTTAAAAGCAGAATTTAGAAAGCTTTAAAATGAGGTGTCATTTAAAATTTAAGGGTACTTTACGCCCCTGCCTCAGGGAAGGCTCCAAGACACCAAAACTTACGCCATAATACACCACTCCCCCCATTGAAAAAACAAAGTCTATGTGTCTCCGATTCTTTTTCTTTTTTTTAATTCCGATATTTTCCAGGTGGGAAGTTCTAATTGGCACACCTATATAGGGTGGCGCATTGAAAACGAAACAGACCGATTTGCGTCCAGAGAATTTTTTTTTCAGAAACGCTGAAACACGTCAAGTTTTTCAGACGAGTGTACGTTTTTATTAAACTCTACAGTCAATCGTCATAATTGTCGTTATTGGGCAGATAATAATCCAAGAAATTTTCACGAAGTCCACACTCCAACTCCACAGAAATTGAATGTCTGGACTGGCATTTTTGGAGACCGTTTAATCGGACCAATTTTTCTTGATGGCAATTTGAGTGGCGAAACGTATTTGGAGTTACTAAAAGATATCGTTTACCCTCTACTAATTGACATTGTTGAAAATGATGATCGTTATCAAGAAAATCAATTCGTGTTTCAACAAGATAGGGCTGCTCCGCATTTTTCACAATGTGTTAGGGAGCTTTTGAACAGAGAGTTTCCAGAGCAATTGATTGGGCGTAGAGGTACTATTGAGTGCCCCCCTAGTTCACCAGATTTAACTCCTTTAGACTTCTTTCTATGGGGCCATTTATAGAGTAGAATTACCGAACAGAACCGGAGTCTCTGGAAGAATTACGACGACGCATTGTTAAAGAATGCCGTCTAATAACTCCACAAATGCTCCAAAATGTCAGAGCTCGTTTTGAACAAATTTGTACTTTTGTATGGAAGCTGGTGGTTAACAATTTGAACACGTTTGAAACGTTCGGTTTCGTTTTTTAGTTTTTTTAACGAAAAATTGACTCATTAGTGCATTTCTTATCACAATGAATGAAATACGTTCTTGCAACTCCAACTGTGAATAACTTTTAAACGAGTTGATAAAACTTCCAAAAAAATTTATGTGCTGAATTCATAAAAGAATGAGCTTTCAAATGATGTAACACTCGACCCATGTTCCCTATTTAAAATATAAGAGTTGTTATCACCACCCTTAAGGAGTTGATGTGACAAAGTTGAGTTTTATGTCAAAACATGTCTCCCTCAATATTAAAATTGACGTGTTTCAGCGTTTCTTAAAAAAAAACTGTGGCCCAATATGGATTTTAACTGCCTAATTAGCCTACATTTTTAGAAGAAAAAAAATGTATTCAAAAATCTTGCCCTCTTTTTAGTGAATTTTCTTAGAAAAAATTCACTAATGAGGAGATTTCCACTTTTGAATTTGAAAAAATTTCTTCAAATGAGCGCGATCTAGGACCCATATATATATATATATATATATATATATATATATATATATATATATATATATATATATATATATATATATATATATATATATATATATATATTGTAATGGGCGAGAAAATTGGCTAATAAAACCATTGATAATCAAGCTGAATTAACCCTTTGATGAATAAATTATTCGCTTGGATGTTTTCTTTTGTGTGTCTGAATTTAATTCTGGTCCACATTTTTATTAACTCTGTTTTATGGTCGGGAGGTATATAAATGAATGAAAACGCCCCAACAGGTACGGTCGAAGTTTTATAATTATGTCAGCCGGCAGACGTGAGCTCTGAGAGTCAGAGATAAGTCGCCGAAATTTCCAGAGGTCCATGGTAAATATACTAGGGTACCTCGAGTATTCAACAGGCCACAGTGGGGTATCTTAATAAACGAAAATATTCCCGATGTAATTAAATTGTCTCGCATTATAAGGGTGATCTTAGTTAAAAACAAAGCAATGCGTAAAATGACCACCGTCTGGATATTCTCGAGCAGACAGGTCTGTTTAATGTCTCATAGTGTGAAACAAACAAAAATAACATTCTCACGCATTGTATGTAAAAGGTCATGAGCCAGACGGAGATCCACTTGTCTAGAGGCAGCTTAATTATCTTATCTTAACTGTCGAGTGCTTTTCTCTGGTGTTAAAGGGCACAAAAGGCACGTCTGTCTTATACAGACATCTGGCTAAATAATAAAGAATGGAATTTAATAGGGGGACACCTGCTGGCTGTATAACTATGTGAAATATGACATCTTAAAACTGCCAATATCTAGGGCAATACTAATGTAAATTATAGGTCATTGCAAATATGCTAATATTTACTGCAGAAAGGCAACAGACGAAATTCCGATAGAGAGAGAGAGAATGTCTTTTGCCGTCTGAAGTTCTTAAATGTCATTAGAAACGCATCCACGAGTATTATTAGCTATGTGATAATTATTTTTGCAGTATCATTTTCTCTTCCGAAACTTCCACGAATTTAGTTCTTGAGTGGGCAGCCATTTGAACGTCATTTATCAGTCGATATTTTCGTTGTAAATAAACGAGAAGCACAGAAGTATATTTCATTTACAAATCGTTTTCCCAGCATTCACATGACCACAGGGCTTGCACTAATTAAATACAGACTATATCGGCGATGGGCTGTCCTGCAACACCTTAAGCATTTGGAAAATCTAATTTGGAAAGGGAATGTAATTTTAACTTGTATTACAGTCGTATGTCAAATAAGTTCACATATAAAAATAAAACAGGACACGAAACATTTTATGTACATTTTTATTAACGTAAGAGATTTTAATATTGCTTTGGTGTCATATGCACAATGAGGACATTATTCTGTGTTTTGCTTATTAAAAGTGTGTACGTAGCATACTATTACTATTTACATAGATTTAAGGTGTCATTGCATAAATATAAATGCCGGCTGCGAGCGAATTAACAGCAAGTAAGGGTGCACAGGTAAACTTGCAGAATGGGTTTCACAAGTTGACTAATGATTGTTTACAATTGTAATTTAAAATAAAATAAGAATAATGATAATAATAATAAGCTCTGAAAACAGTGTGTACAGGAGGATTTCTATGTGGGACGTGTACACATGATAGAGGGGAGGCACGCTACAAATCATAAGCGGGACGCAATAAGGTCGTTTATGGTACAAACGTTTGAAATGCTGTCGACTTTAACAACAGGGCCTGCATTATAATTCATTACACGGGAAGGGGAATGAAAACCGATATAAATACGCGGATGATTTTAGGCTAGGATCAGACATTCTTTGGTCTTCAAAGAGTGTCCTCCTCCGGGAACCTACCTTGTCCAGAAGAGTATATCTTGTAATACACACCAAGCTGCCAGGATACGCGCACTGGTTCAAAAGCAAGAAAACTCGACTGGTCATCCTTTTCGCGATATTAAAAACCTACCTTGTCCAGAAGGGTATATCTTGTAATACACACCAAGCTGCCAGGATACGCGCACTGGTTCAAAAGCAAGAAAACTCGACTGGTCATCCTTTTCGCGATATTCAAAACCTACCTTGTCCAGAAGGGTATATCTTGTAATACACACCAAGCTGCCAGGATACGCGCACTGGTTCAAAAGCAAGAAAACTCGACTGGTCATCCTTGTATGTAAGTTTTGCTCCTATAAAATAGCACGTAATATGTGTGTGTTAGTTTCGTATGCCTAATAACCATTACAATGTAAAATTTGCACCTATTGACATCAAGGTGTAGTAGTTACTAAAAGGTTGAAATGTTTCGGCCCGATTACAATGTTTGTTAGTTTTAAGTATTAATATTTGTGTGTCCATTGTTTTGAATATCCGAGCTAGACATCTTGGTCGCGGGGGTGAAACTCTACGAGTTACGAGACTTGAAATTACGAACCATAAGTGACTTATATATACAAGTAAAGAATCCGAATACATATTTTATTCCACGCCAGCATTTTGAATCTGAAACATAAAGCCAAATAAAAGGGGGGATATGTCCTGAAGTAGAATACAGAATTTGAGATTTAAAAAACCTGTCTTGAAACAGAAATTGAATTTGTAATGAACCATGAAAGTGGAATATGTCTTGAAGTAAAATACTGAATCTGAAACTAGAATCCAAACATGAACAGTGAAACATATTAAAATTAGAATACTGAATCTGAGATTTAAATCAAAGTAATTTCCTAGGTATGATGTGGTATGCATTTTTGTAGCTTAGTAAGGTCCGTAAAATGAGCCTTCATGGCATTGCTTCCCCTGATGCGTGACAAATTTGTACAATGTCCAATCCGCACTTCTGTCTTCAAGGGACATCCAGGCGAAGTTTCACTCCATGAAGTGCAAATTTCGATCGAGACCCATAGGGCACCCACGACATGAAAGTCGACGCGTTTTACAAACAAATTGGGCATGATTGGTGTGAAATAGCAGCCTGGAGGTCCATAAGTCACTTCAATTCGCGCATGTGGTTTCCGCATTGAGGGAAGTGAACGGAAGTCTAGGGTTATTCTTATCAGTAGAGTCGAGCTTATGAAAAATATGAAAACATAGGATAACCTCCCCAACACGTACACTGCAGCGTGCTATGTAATTTTTCTGGGTGAAGCAAATGCCGCCTAGGTGAATTTCCCGCTTCTTGAAGTGCTAAATTCCGATATAAAAAAGACTCATAGAGCAGGCCCTGAAGAGCCACGCGAAAATAAATACATTAAGCATAATAGAAAATGGGAAAGGCAGCCTAGGCGTGTAATACTGCAAGTCAAAGAAAGAAATTGAAAATTCATGCATTTACGTGAAGGGAAGTGTGCAACATGCCGGACGGATGGGCATCGGGCTTCCACTGCATTGTGTGTCCTGTTTCCAGTAAAACAAAACAAACAAAAAAAAAGATGAAATAAAAAAAGGGAAAATCTGAAAACAAAACGGAAATATTATCTCTATCTTCTTTTCAATAATCGCACGCCACTGGAATGGGATCCACGGAGTTGTGGAATTTCTGAGATGCCCATCAGCTGTTCGCCTTCGATACTAAAGAACGTGTGCTGCATTTACACATCTGGGATTAGCAATAAGGGGAATCTAGTTCAGAATTATCTGTTTCAAAGACCAGCCGAGGTGTCTAGCTGGGCAATTTAACCTTTGTATTAAATGGAACTTTGTCTTATGCAATATATCCAGTTAAAAGAACGATTGTGTTTCCTTTCTCTGTCTCTTTCTCACCATCCTCAATTCATGGCTAGAACTTTCGGTTACTAATACTGCATAGGGTCCGGTGGATGATCATAGGCCAAAGTTACTTGTAATAGTGACCCAGATAACTGTGAGACGCGGGTGAAAGACGTGTGTAAGGTAGGTGATTCTCACTCACTCTATCACTGTGGAATCATAACCCAGTGGCGGAGATGATGGAGCGTTTATTCACATGCCGTACCAAATCTTGTTATTAACAACAGTGTTTTTGCACGTTATATTCAAGTGTCATTAAGTAAAGAGGGGGGGTTTGTGTTGTCTTATAAATGGCGGTGTTGGGGGGTGAGGGAGAAATATTACAATATATATATATATATATATATATATATATATATATATATATATATATATATATATATATATATATATATATATATATATATATATATGTATCACACCGATAAGTCAAAAAATCATGGACCGATTTTGATAAAATTTAGCATGTGCCTTCCTTTTGTAAGTGGCTTGGATAAGTTCGTTAGCCAGGAAAATAGGACCAGGTTTTCCAGGAACATTTTGGGTTTTCTTTCGAAAAAAAATTTTATCTCAAAAAATAGGAAAGCAATGGTAACCAAATTTGGTACGTAAGTTAACGACATTAAAAGTAAACTATATACCAAAATCTATATTTCTATGTTAAAAGAAAAAAAAAGTTATAAAAAATATTTCGTGCCAGATCATTTCTATGAAAATTCACTACCATAACGCACTTGCTGCGTCCAGATTTTTTTTATATGAAAATTCACAAAAATTACAGCCGACATGGGTTAAAAAGCAGTTCTTGTGTCTCTTAGTGCTGTCACTGAGAATGGAACTTATCAAACAATACCTAACATCTGCCATGATATAGCGCATATTCACCCAATAGCTGATACCTACTCAAGTTTCTGTACCCAGTGCGGTTACCGCCATACTTCCCATTACGTTCCACTAGACGGCCATCTCACTTTTAAACATCCGATTCATTAGCTTCCATTTCAGTTAGAGCAAGAGGGTCACTACTTTTAATTCTAAAGTATAGGTTTTCCCTTTTACTCTATTCTGATTGTGAGGAAATTTCTATATTTACATACTATTGGCGCATTTTCAGAAACCAACAATTATTTGCATTTGTGTCTATTAAATCCTTATAATAATTATTTTTAGCTTTTCTAGTTAGATAGGAAAGCTTATTATTATAGATTTTGTATTTCTCTAGATATTAAAAGTTCGAGATGCAGCAAATTTGGTTACCAGTATAACCTATATAGTAAAAACAATGTGCCATGTTTTAACTAACTTTATTGTTTGAAAATGTACAAAAATTTCCGAAAATAAACTTGAAGTGTTCCGGAAAAAACTGGTTTCTTGGTCAACCTTATAGGTTAATAGCAAATTAAGCTACTCAAATATGAGGCATTTGATCAAAATTCGCTACTATAATGCACTTGTTGCGTCCAGAATTTATTTTCTTACAAACACGCATTATATAAGGCGTGTTTGATTTAAAAAAAAAGAACATTTGTATCACTAACGACTTATGGACCCACCCTGTGATTGTAGAAATATTTTTAAGATGTAGCTCAAGACATCCTATAATTAATGTATACAATTTTTTTTCATATCTTGTATAATAACGGATATATTGAGCTTTATTGATTTTTAACTAATATTCGACAAAAAATATATATCATTAAACGATAAACTCTACAGCTAAGGCTATTATCAAGCATCAGAGAAAAGGTCTTTTTGAAATGAATTTTCTGAAAATATTTTAGTAAAATGAAGGACAATAACGGTTGAAACTAAGAATTCAGGGTTTGTAAAACATTCTTCTTGAGACATTTTCTTTCCATAGCCCGTATTAGATCCAAGTTCTTTGCCTAAATGTTGCCAATTTTGACGTTTTAAATAGCAACTTTGACGTTTTGAGGAAAACTCCAATTTATTTTTCTTTAAATGCCTATAACTTTTTTGCCTTTTGACCTATAAAGCTAAATTTTGGTAGGTAACTCACCTATAATGATATAAAGTCGCCTATTAAATTTGGTTGCCCTTACTTTGTAAATTACGGAGATATAATTTTTTTTTAAGAAAATACAAAATTTTCTGGGAAAACCTGGGCCGATTTTCCTGGCTAACGAATTTATCCAAGTCACTTGCAAAAGGAAGGTATTCACCAAAGTTAATCAAAATCGGCTAATTATTTTTTGAGTGACCTCTTTGTTTGAGACCGCTATGCTGGAGTTAATCTTGTCAGTAGCGTAGTATAGAGTAGGCGGGGACGAAACTGCTTTTTACGAAAGCAGTGGCGGAGTACGCTTACTCTGTTTATATAGCAGCCACAAATACTAAACTTGTAACTTTCCTAGGACTGTTTTAGGCTATATAGATAATAAAAAATTCGACTGTCTTTCCATATATTAATACCTATGTTGTCCGTGTGTGTTAGTTTTAAGTCGTCATAATAGACCCTATCACGTGAAGAGTGTCCCCGTTGCAGTCCTTAGACTTAGTATAGTATTATGCTACTCTAGGTATAAAATGCTAATATCACACATCTTCATGTTCATTTTGCAGCATATAATAGACAGTTTAATAAGTGCTTGTATATGTGTAAATATGTGTGTACATACTTATTATTTGTATGCAAAACTTTTAATCCGAGAGATATCAGCGCTTACTTACATGTGCAGCAATATAATTTAATCAATGAGTTACTGCTGTGCCCATGTTGTTTCAGAATCTAATGCGACACACGGACCGTGGCTATATGAATTGGGTTATCAATTCGAAGCCAACAAGAATTATATACAAAAAAATAAAAGCAAATTGTGTGTATTTTTCGATGATATTCATAACATAGAATTGTGTTCGAAATTTCAGACTAAAACTCCATATGCTAGGTATCAGTTCAGTAAAAGTAGGAATCTATGTTTCAATTGTTTACATTCTGGACATGAAGCAAAAGGCTGTTCCCCTTCTGGAAATTGTAAGATATCCCAACTAGCAATTTGATGTTGTATTGTAGTCATAAGAACGTTTATAAAACAGTTTTTATAAAACATGACTGTTCCTATAAACGTTTTAGTAACGTTTATACAACACTTATACACGCACAATGGGCACAGGTTTATACAACAATTTAGTTCTTTAGTTTATTTTATAAGGGTTGTGTGAGGTGTTATAGAATAGTTTTAGAAATGTTTACCGAGCTGTAAAAGAATATGACATACGATACTTATAAAACAGTTTTATAAGGAATATAATAAAACTAAAATACATTTACCATGGTGCTAGTTATAGAGCCTTAATAGAGTTACTATAAAACATGTTTTATTAGAATTTATTTCTAGTTTACTTTGCAACTTTTTGTTGCATACTGCAATACCTGTAAGAGTGATATGTCTTTTAAATGTTTTTGTTAGAACTATTTTATCCTAAAATTGTTCTCTAATATTATGAAAGTAATATAAGTACTAAAATATGATGGCGTAAGAAATAATGTTAGTACGGTGTGAAAATGAAACTCAAAAAGTCTCCTTTTGGCTACCAGCAAGATGGATTTCACCTGCGAAGAGAAATTTTCTGTGTAAAATATGTTACATATACGAAAATTTTTGAAGGGCCCTCGAAATAATGAATATTTCTTTAATTTGTAAAAATCAACTTGAAATAATTTTTTTTCGTTTTTTTCATTTTATTGACCTAAACCACATTCTGTTACACATTTCGCATGTTTTATATTCATAATATATTGTGAAAATTGTCAGGTCACAAATATTTCTATATTTATTAATTGATTTTTTTTTCGTTCAAGATGGCTACCAAACAAATACAGGAATTGCATAAAAACACGGCGCCTGCTTTATAAATCACTTCTATCACGACTGCAACCATTACATAACTATTTTATCTCTTAAGACACTGCTAGAAAATAGACGATATATTAAAACCTGTATTATGAACAGAGACGTATTTAAACAAAAATAAAGTAGGCTTGGCATTGACTTTTATTGTCAATTTTAAAGTTTGGCTTTTACAGTAAAAGTAGACTAGCGCCACCGATATTTGCCAAGTCTCTATGTATGCTTTACATTATTACTAATTTTTTTCTCCCCATTCCTACAAAGGATCAAAAAGTTTTAGGATTTTGATATTTTCATTTTACTACAATCCCCTGCAGTTAATAATAACAAAACCAGTTTCTTCACTTTAATTAATTTTAAGTCAGAAAATAGTTTCGGATCTTAATGTGTGAACGTGCGTGTGTGAGGATGTGTATGTGTATGTAATATGTAATGTGATGTGTATGTAATATATCTACTTGTTGTATCATGATCATGGGTAACTAACCATTAACAACTATTTATGGCTAAGTACGGTCCTGTGCCCTAATATTTGGGCAAACTAATGATCATATTGACGGTGTGGCTTCAGATATCGCAGTAAGCAGATTGTTACACAAAGAGCACTTATAGAGCTTTAAAATAATATGTTTCCCATTGCTGCACTGAGAAAGACCTGCGCGTAGCTCTATAACACATATGGTGTATTTAATTGTTCTATAAAAGCATTTTTGGCAACACTTACACATCAGTATAGTACTAAACTTGCTTTAGCTGCGATATTTATGGAACATAAATGTAGTAGCAATATGTGACTTAACCTCAAACCCAAATTGTTGTTTGTTGTGCTGCTTACTATGTAAAACACTACTAACATGTTTATTAACAGATTTGCTACTTTCTAAAATATTTTTATATTTATTGACTTTCCTTCGAAAAGCACCGCTTCTTTTTACCTGTTTCCATTTATTTATTGCAAATTGGAGATAAAATTACACATTACAGAATGTACAACTTGCCACGAAATAAAAAGTATATAACGGTGCTTCTTACAAAAGCTATAATATGTATTATAAAGATCCCAGTGAACGCACTTTTATGCAAAGGAATAATTTTGTACTATAATTGTTTTCTAAGTGTTCTATTACAGTCGCGTTCCATCCAACAAATAGTTTTTCAACACCTGCGTTCAAGTAGACTATGCTATTTGCAGCTATATTGTATCGTAGAAAATGTTAACAAAAATGTTTTATAATTGCTCACATAATCACTTAAAGAAAAGCTTTATAAATGTTTGCAAGTTGACAGATATGTTTGGAAGATCGTTGTTTTAAAGCCATTACAGAACAATTTTGTTCTGTAAGGTAATATATTCTATAACGATTGTTGTATAGACGTTTACAAAATAATGAAAAACGAAATCTCTAAAATGTTTTATAATTCTGCTCTAAGAACATTCTAACAATAAATTTAATGAAGCATTTTGCTGCAAGAAGCTAAATACTCACCTTGGCAGTCTTAATAGAACAAAACTGCTTTCGAAGAGCAGTAATATAACAGTAACATAACAAATTTGCACTATTATTTAAAAATTATAGAACATTTTTGTTAGTTGGGATGTGGATCTAGGCATCATTCGTTATTGCATTTTTTTTTGATACGTTGGTCAAAAATTCGACTAGTGCAGAAGTAGCAGAGGTGTACTCTATAGTTCTGGTAGTTTGGACGAATCTTCAATTACAACAAAAAACGCTTCTGA
The DNA here is from genome assembly GCA_964006375.1 of Tillus elongatus. Lineage (NCBI taxonomy): Eukaryota > Metazoa > Arthropoda > Insecta > Coleoptera > Cleridae > Tillus > Tillus elongatus. The sequence continues at coordinate 225,797,593 of OZ023262.1, read as the reverse complement.
CTTTACTAGGATTTCTGAGTCTTCGAAATCATTCGTTATTTTGCCTACAGCTCTAATAGAAGTGGCGGATTTTAGTGGAAATTTCGTGCCTGTTGGTGCACTTACTGATTCGGCAGCCAGTGCGCCTTTCATTTAGGAAAGTTGCGTAAAGCGGGTGGATTTTCCTCGTCGGAGAATATCGTTATGTATTTCTGGAATTGGAAACTTGGAGAAAGCTGTTTCGAAGGGAATGAAACATGTCGGTGGTTTAGAGCCAATGTTTGACATAGAGGTTTACATTTTGCGTGAGATCTGTACATCTCTTCCGGAACAAACATTCTCGCTAAATACTTTGTACTAGTTTGAGTCGATCCGCCTAGCAGAAATAGTTTTTCTATCGATCGGCACCTATAGATTTATTAGTAGAAGCTGAATTATTCCCCTTTGTTGTAAAACCTAACCCTATCATCGAAAAGCTGGCAACTCCTACAGCAATGGAAACTGTCTTTTGCTATGTGGTAATGGGTAAGACCAGCTCAAAGGTTCTCAGTCAGCTTCTGGTTTTTGCGCAATCAGTAGCTCAATAGATTCGTTGGATAAAGATATAAAAAGATTATGCGAAATTGAAACCATACCAAACAAGTTGGTTACCTCTCCAGAGGATGAAATTTGCGAAGGATTATTTAGGGAAATTTTTTATCGTGCTGATAATTTTCGATATGTAATAGCCTTGGTCTTTAAAATTGGGCATACTAGGACTTTGTATAAAAAACCGGAATTGTTGACAGGATATAGAGAGTTTATGAGGAACTATTTGGATTTAGGTTATATGCCTCCTGTCAAGTCGGCTTCAAAGGATAATTTATTTTATATACCTCATCACGGCGGCATAAAAAATGACAGCCCTACGACCTACGACATAGGTAAGAGTTGTCTTTGACGCCTCTATGAAGTCGACAAACAACGTTTCTTTAAACGATACTTTGTACGCTGGACTTAAATCGCATTCCGATATTGTTACAATACTTTTAAAATTTCGTTTACACAAATTCGTCTTTACAACAGATATAAAGCAAATATTTTTAAGAGCACTTGTTTGACCAGAAGATAGGGATTACCAAGTATTCTGTGAAGATTCAATAGACATACACCTTTCGAAGAATGTAGGTTGAACACGGTCACTTACGGACTTAGCTGATCTCCGTATTTAGCGAATCGAACTTTTCGCCAGTTAGCATCTGACGAAGAAAAGGATTTCCCACAGCTTCAAAAATACTGACTGAGGATATCTACGTAGACGACATACTTACAGGCGCTGATTCTTTGGAGGAAGCCTTGAATATTAGGTGTGAACTCACATCAATAATGGCAAAAGGTAGATTTGCATTGCGAAAATGATCCAGCAATTCAGAGATGATCTTAGCAGATGTTCCATTGGAAGAACAGCAGCCCGTCTGTTTTGATTTAGATCAACCTAGTTATGTCAGAGTGTTAGGTTTACGTTGGGAACCTAACCACGTCAGTTTTACATATCAAATTAATGAACTATCCTGAACTTCTACAAAGAGAGCTGAGTTGTCTAATTTAGCCAGGGTATTCGGCCCTCTGGGTTTTTTGACACCTCTCACGCTGTTTTCCAAGCGTATGATCCAACATTTGTGGATTGCTGGACTAGACTGGTATGATGAACCCTCCTTGGACTTTGTTAAGCAATGGAAAAGGTTTCAGTCGGAAATACCAGTGATCAAGGAGGTAAAAATTCCTAGAAATTTAAATTTTAAGCATATCGAATGTGAATTGCACGCATTTTGTGTTGCAAGTCAGACTGCGTATGCAAATTGTATCTATTTTAGAATTGTGGACATGCAGAAAAATATTAAGGTTTCGCTAGTGGTAGTGAGGATGAACTCTCCTTGGACTTTGTTAAGCAATGGAAAAGGTTTCAGCCGGAATTACTAGTAATCAAGGAGGTCAAAATTCCTAGACGTTTAAATAATAGTCATCTCGAATGTGAATTGCACGCATTTTGTGATGCATGTGAGACTGAGTATGGAAGTTGTGTCTATTTTAGAACTGTGGACATGCAGAAAATTATTAAGGTTTCGCTAGTGGTAGGGAAGTCGAAAGTAGCCCCTCTTAAAAGGATAACCTTACCTAGTTTGGAGCTTTGCGCTGCTGTATTGTTGTCAGATCTTGTAGACTTTGTAACTCGTTCTCTTCCACAGCATATTAGCTTATCTGGAATGTTTGCCTGGTCAGACTTCAAAGTAGCATTTTCGTGGATAAGATATCCGGTATATAAATGGAACACTTTTGCTAGTAATCGTGTTAGCCATATACAGGAGAGGGTGTCTCCAATTCGATGGAAATATGTCCCTTCAGGTAAAAATCCTACAGACTGCCCAAGTCGATGCTTATTCCCAAAACAAATTGTACAGCATAGCCTATTGTGGAATGGACACTCTTTTCTAAAGGAGGATTCCAATTCTTGGCTTTTAGAGTCTTCTGAGGTTTGTAGCCTCGAGACAAATGAAGGAGCCAGAAGCATCGTTTTGATTTCATTATTAATTAAGGAATCATATAGTATTCTATCTAGATTTGCCTCCTTAAGTAGGGCTCTCAGAATAGTTGCTTATTCTCTGAGATTTTTATTTAATTCTCGTCATTCCGAGAATAAAATTTGGTAATTTGAGTGAAGATGAGCTTCACGATTCTCTTCTTGTTTTGGTTAAACAAGTACAATATGAAATGTTCTCTGATCTGATTTTCGAAATTCGAAAGGGTAAGTGTAGATCCAAGACATTTCGGAAATTAAATATTTTCGTAGATGAAAGAGATTTCCTTAGGCTCGGTGGTCGACGGAAAATTTTGCTTCCTCAAAATCATCGTTTGACTAATCTCATTATCGAAGATACTCGCATGAAGCACCTTCATCCAGATTAGCAGCATTTGCATTTCTTTATCGCGCAGAACGTTTAGATTTTGTCTGCGAAAAAAGTTATTCGTTCTTGTTTGTCAAATTGTTTTCATTGTTTTTGGGTTAATCCTAAACCTATCATTTCTTATATGGGAAATTTGCCTGTTGGTCGCGTTAGTCTATTAAAACCCTTTCAAGAGGTTCTCATTACTATGCCGGTCCGTGTCTTGTTACGCTTGGTAAGTCCAGAGATAATAAATCCCAAAAGGCATATGTTTGCGTTTTTGTGTATTTTTGCACAAAAGCAATCAATTTGGAGTTGGCTTCAGATTTGAGCACGGATGCTCGGAGAGGTCGCTGCATTAGCACACATTCAGACCGCGGAACTTGTTTTGTCGGCGCACATCGACAAATCATTGATCTCATGAAAGACGTTGTAGAGTCTGAAAAAATTGAGTGGCATTTTGGTCCTTGCACTAGGGTCCTAGTTTTAATGGTTTAGCCGACGACGCTGCTAAAAGCTTTAAAGCTCATTTAGTTAGAGCTATTGGTCAGCAAATTTTGACGTTCGAACAATTTTATACGGTCCTCGTTCTGATCGAAGCAGTGCTTAATTCAAGGCCACTTCATCCTCTTAGTACGGATCCAAATGACCTTATTGCGTTATCGCCAGGCCATTTTTTAACATTGGAACCACTAGCATCATTGCCGTCAAGGCACTTTCCCAGGTTGGAGCTTAACACGTTGAGTCGCTGGCAACTGTTGCAGCGTTTGCACAATGATTTTTGGTCTCGTTGGGGTCATGATTATTTAAATACATTACAGCAACCAAATTAATGGACAAACCAAAAAAAGTGGTTAAAGATAGAAGACATGGTTGTTACAAAATATGAGCTACGCACACCGTTGGCATGGCTATTAGCTCGTGTAACAGCAATTCGTCCTGGCTCTGGTGAAATCTGTCGAGTTGCAACAGTTAAGACTGCAACGGGTGTCCTTCAGAGACCTGTATAGAAACTGTGTTTGCTTCCAAATCAATATTAGTATTGTGGTAATATTTGCATATTACTTTGCAAATAGTTTTTTTTAATAATTTGGGTAGTTAGAGCAAAAATTATTATTTTAGGGTTGGCGGTATGTTCTATACTGCGTTTGAATTATTATTGTTTATTTTTAATTTACATAGATATTTGGAGATTTTTTAAATAGGACATAAAATTGTTTCGATTATAGTAATTTATTACTATTATTTTATTATTATTATTATTATTATTATTATTATTATTATTATTATTATTATTATTATTATTATTATTATTATTATTATTATTATTATTACATATCAATACGGACAGAGGATAAATCCTATAGAGCCCGTGTTTGCAATAGCTAGGTGCGCACAACCAGAACACAGCACAAATCAGAAAAATTACTAAACGTACAAACACCAAAAAAAAAACCTTAGAGAATAATACAGTCAAATTAGGCCGTATTGTCTTTTAAATATATTCACAGATGATGCGCTCATCACTGGAAAAGGAAGACTATTCCAACTGTCAAACACTCGATTCGGAGGAAATTTCTGCCGACAACGAACACTGAACGCCTCTCTGTTTGTATTCATGCCCACGGAGACGACTATCTGAATTCCGGATAAACAGGGGGTCCAACGGTATCCCTGTAAGACCATGTAAGATACGATACGTGAAAATCAGGTCACCTCGTTGACGTCTCTCAGCAAATGATGTCAACCCTCCAGATTTGTAACCTAACGTCGTAGCTAGGCCTGAGAATGTCATAAGGTAGTCGGCTTGCTGCTCGCTGCATTTTTTGCAGTCGGTCACGGTCTCTTGATAGGTCTGGGTACCAGGCTGGCCCTCAATAATCCATTAGAGATCTAATTTATGTAGTTACGAGGAGGAGGAACTGCGACAGCCACAGAACTCTCACTCTATGCGGTAGGAGCATTCCAATGGCCAGAGAGGTAAAATATCTTGGGGTCGTATTGGACTCTAAGCTAATCTGGAATGGTCACATTGGAAAAATACTGCGTAAGGCAGTCATGACCTTAGCCGTCACTAGGCGGATATATGGAAAAACGTGGGGACTAAGACATAGTATGGCCCACTGGCTGTACACAAGGGTGCTCAGACCATCGTTAACATACGCGGCACTGGTCTGGTGGCCTAAGGTGACACAATCCAGTGCCAAACAAAAACTAGGCAACATCCAAAGGATGGCTTGCCTAGACATCACAGGGACCATGTCTTCAACCCCAACAGCCGCCATGGAGGTGTTGCTGGATCTGACCCCCTACACTTAGTTATTATGGGGAAGGCCAGGCTAGGACTATACAGACTAGCCTGCAATGGTAGACTGAAGATCAACCCAGGCTTCAGGGGCCACTGCAATATACAGGAGATCGTGAAGGAGCCCATGCTTGAAATGAGGTCAGTCTTCGCGAGCCCGCGAATGTGCAGGGAAAGCAACTTTACAGTGGAAATCCCCGACCGCGAGGCATGACGGGAGGAGACGCCGGGTATACCACGGGACGCGCTCGTCTGGTTCACAGACGGATCCGGCGGTGAGCGTGGGACGGGGGCAGGTGTTTACTCGGAAGGACCGAGGGTAAGTCATATTACTTCCCTCGGAGCCCATGCAACGGTGTTTCAGACCGAGATATGCGCCATCCTGCACTGTGTGCCGGAGAACAAGAGGAAGGGCTACACTAACAAGCGGATCCTCATAGCCACAGACAGCCAGGCAGCCCTTGAGGCACTAAGTAGCCCACGGATCAATTCCTGGCTGGTGAGTGAGTGCCGAGACGAGACGAGCGACCTGGCTGGGCAGAATGAGGTGACCCTCATCTGGGTGCCGGGTCACTCGGGGGTCAAAGGCAATGAAGAAGTCTCCCAAAGAGAGGGTCAGCAGAACCATTTATGGGACTAGAACCGGCTCTGGGCGTGACAAAGAGCACTGCCAGGGGAGCCATTAAGTCCTGGGTCAGAAATCAACACAAGGTGTACTGGGTGGACTGTCTAGGGCTCAGACATGGGAAGTCAATACTTGACGAACACAGTTCAAAGAGAGCTATGGAGCTGCTGAATCTTAGCAGAGGACAGCTCAGAAACACAACAGGTCTCTTGACGGGACACATGGCCGTCAAGAGACACCTGCATAAAATGGGGCGGTTCGAAGGGGACCTCGCATGCAGACTCTGCGGCGAGGGGGAGGAATCAGCCCTGCACATTTTGTGCGAGTTTAAAGCTCTGGACCGCAAATGACAACTGATCTACGGTCAGTCTAGACCGGAGACAGAGCAATATAAAACTTCACCCTACCAATCGCTGTGCAGACTAGTTCAAGGCACAGTGGTTTTGGAATGGGTGGAGTAAGACTAAGGGTGTGCACAATCAACCAAAAGTTGTCGTACTATCGGGGCGGCAGGGCCGCGGACGAGCCCTGAGGGAAAAAATGTATGTAGTGTATACAGGTTTAGCACACTAAGGATTATTATGGTGCAAAGACTTACGGATCATATACAGGATACGATTTGCTTGGGATCAGATACTGGACACATGCGCAGTCTTCAGTCACGATGACTCCCAGATCGGTCTGGTGTTTAACCGTTGCAATCTGGGTCCCAATAATGTAGTATGGCATTTTGGGGTTGTTTCTGCCAATGTGCAACACTGAACACTTGGAGGCGTTGAGGGGAGGCAACAATGACTTACACCAATGCTTCAGATTGAGCAGTTCTTCCTGGATATCACTGTGACAAACGAGTGAGTCGTTTATAACTTGATGTCGTCGGCAAAAGTAGCGCATTCAGATCTGATAATCAGTGGTAGATCGTTGGTGTATACCAGGAACAGCAGGGGACCGAGGACCGAGCGTTAAGAAACACCATTCACCACAGGTAGGGGAGCGGAGTATGCACCAGGTATGCGTACACGAAAAGTTCGGTTGCTCAGCAAAGCACTAATCCACAAAAGCAGATCTCCACCAATACCGCAAGATGACAGCTTTGCACAAAGGCGCTTCAAAGGTACCCAGTCAAATGCTTTGAAGAAAGCCAGGTAAACAACGCCGACAGGTCTCCTACTATCCACCAATCTTGTCCAATGGTCAACACAGGTCAGTAAGTTTGTGAGTGTCGAACGGGCCGGCGTAAAACCATGTTGGTTCTGCGGGATGATGTGGTTTTCAATTTTGTATTAACATATTGTCTACTCTTGAAACTCTCCGATATATTCCGTAAAAGGCGCATGACAAGAGAGAAGAATCAAGAAGGAGAAATGAACCAGGTGGGTTATACCTGTAGTTCGCATTAATTTTGATTAAATCGTTTCAATGTATATACAGGGTGGCGCATTAAAAACGAAACAGACCCATTTGCGCCCAGAGAAAAAAAAATTTAAGAAACGCTGAAACACGTCAATTTTAATATTGAGGGGGACATGTTTTGACATAAAACTCAACTTTGTCACAACCCTTTAAGGGTGGTGATAACAACCCTTATATTTTAAATAGGGAACATGAGTCGAGTGTTACATCATTTGAAAGCTATTTCTTTTCTAAATTCAGCACACTAATTTTTTTGGAAGTTTTATTAACTCGTTTAAAAATTATTCACAGTTGAAGTTGCAAGAACGTATTTCATTCATTGTGATAAGAAATGCACTAATTAGTCAATTTTTCGTTAAAAAAAACTAAAAAACAAAACCAAACGTTCAAAAATGTTTTTTCAGTTAAGTGAGTGTTCAAATTGTTGACCACCAGCTTCCATACAAATTTTGTTCAAAACGAGCTCTGACATTCTGGAGCATTTGTAGGGCTATTAGACGGCATTCTTCAACAATGCGTCGTCGTAATTCTTCCAGAGATTCCGATTCTGTTGCGAAAATTCTACTCTTTAAATGGCCCTATAGAAATAAGTCTAAAGGAGTTAAATCCGGTGATCTAGGGGGCCACTCAATAGCACCTCTACGCCCAATCCATTGTCCTGGAAACTCTCTGTTCAAAAACTTCCTAACATGTTGTGAAAAATGCGGAGGTGCTCCATCTTGTTGAAACACTAATTGATTTTCTTGATAGCGATCATCATTTTCAACAATGTCAATTAGTAGACGGTAAACGACATCTTCTAGTAACTCCAGATACGTTTCGCCACTCAAATTACCATCAAGAAAAATTGGTTCGATTAAACAGTCTCCAAAAATGCCAGTCCAGACATTCAATTTCTGTGGAGTTTGAGTGTGGACCTCGTGAAATTTTCTTAGATTACTATCTGCCCAATAACGACAATTATAACGATTGACTGTAGAGTTTAATAAAAACGTACACTCGTCTGAAAAACAGATATTGAACAGAAAATTCCCGTTATCAGCTATTCGTGCAATCATAACTTCACAAAACTCCAGCCGACGATCAAAATCATTCAGTTGTTCTAGAAGATTAATTTTATACGGGTGAAATTTATGATGCTTCAATATTCTCTGAATAGTTATTCTTTTGATGTTTGAAACAGTGGCCAATTTTCTCGTGCTCAAAGTTGGGTCTGCAGCATTTTGTCCTAAAACTTCAATGTCAGTAGTCTCATTTATAACCGGAAATTTACGTTCAGGATCCCATTTTTTGTTGGCTACTGAACCACTTTGTCGAAACTTTGCAACTAACTCCAAAATGTATTTTCTGCTAACATGTCTGTTCGGATGTCGTTCATTAAACAAATTTGCGGTACGGTTGGCACAATCATCGTTTTTGAAAGAAAGAGTAATTATTTCAACTCTTTCTTCTACAGAATACACCATTGTGAAATTAATTTTCGGTATTACTATCAAGTATGAAACCGACCGATAAACTGAAATAATAAACCGCATTTCTCTCATTCCGAAAATAAATGTTCTGATAGTCAATTTTTTTTGTTTAGAAACCAACAAAACATTGACTATCAGCACATTTCTTATCGGAATGAGTGAAATCCGTTTTTGCATCTTCAACTGTGAATAATTTTAAACGAGTTAATAAAACTTCCCAAAAAATTTGTGTGCTGATTTCAGAAAAGAAAGAGCTTTCAAATGATCTAACACTCTACCCATGTTCTCTATTTAAAATATAAGGGTTTCTATCACGACCCTTAACGGGTTAATGTGACAAAGTTGAGTTTTATGTCAAAACATGTCCCCCTCAATATTAAAATTGACGTATTCCAGCGTTTCTTAAAAAAAAATTCCTCTGGACCCAAAACGGTCTATTTCGTTTTCAATGCGCCAGCCTATATATACATTGAAAGTGAAATTCCAGCTGAAGAACTGAACGCATAAATGTAACCCAACGATTCAGTTTCCGAGAATTACCAAACATCTTAAATAAAAACCTCATTATCTCTTTTCACCTCAGTGGTAGACACTTTATTATCTTTTTCTAACTGTTCAAATCACAGAGTTTAATTTTGTATGTAAACTAATATAATTGATAACCAGGTCTATATTTTTTAGCCAAATATGTAGATCAATGGAGTCAAAAATTATATAAATATACACACCATGACTTCTTAGAAAATTTTTAATTGGGTGACAACCACTTATTTGTGTTGGTCAGATAAGATCACTGTAATTTCAGAAGGCATTGATAATTTCTAGTTTCTAAGCCCGAGGCTCTTATTCTTGTTATCAACAACTTTCAGTCATTAGTCCCAAAAACTGGTATTTGACAAATATCGAATAAATATTTATTCTCGCCGATGTACGATTGTAGATATGTATTATTCTAACAGTTACAAACTTGGCTCTTACAGTAGTGGTTAGTAATTTTTAAAACAAGAAATAGCGCCAGCTAACATATTTCTTTTGTTTATCGATTTTTAAGGAGGTAAGGAGCTTAACAACCCAATTATATTTTGTTTATACACGTTATTTGTAGTTAGTCACGATTAAGGCTTAGTAACATCTTTTGAGAAAACATATTAGATTTAGTGAAACAGCACGTTATTAATAAAAGATTTGTTAATCACCTGACACAATGTATTATCAGAATAATTGCTTGTTTGTGATTTGGGGACAATTAGTTTTTTATCGATTTTAATTTACGGACAATTATTTTTTGGGTACAAATGCAGTGATAAATAAGCAGCAATAAGGGCTAATTTAAATAAATTAGATTGTTTTATTTTTATCTCAGAAAAAAAGCCGCGTTAATCGACTAGGTTATTAGAGGAAACACAATATATAATTGTTGGTAATTGTAAAAAATTAAAATATATAATAATAAAAAAATTGCACCAGCAGCGACTTATATGCCACCTGTGATTGTAAAAATAATTTTATAAGATGCAGCTCCAGACATCGTATAATTAACACATATTTTCTTTATCATATTTATCATGGATATTTTAAGCTTTACCCTAGAAATGTGTCATCCTGTATATATGAAAACAGATAAAAACTAAAACGAACCCGGATATGGGTTCTATGGGGCCTACTTCGCGCTCATTTAAAGAAATATTTTCAAAATTCAAAAGTCACTAAAATTGTATCCAACTCTATGAGTAAAATTGTGACAAAAATAAATGTGATTGTAAGAAGAAGAGCATGTCTACATTTGTATTACAAATGTCAGAAAACAAAATACTTATTTACATGTCACTTTGAAACTAGATCTGATATATATCAAAATAATTTGTCAGTTGAATATGACATGTACTGTTGCCGTGGACTATCATTATGCACTCTTGTATTACGCCTTACAAGAATCTTGTTCTTTGGAGTACGAAAGCTTATTTTACTGTAAAAACATTTTCCCATCCCTTAACCTGAAATGGTTTTCGTTTCATTTAACGTTGTTTCATTATAGCGTCACAGTAGGTTTTAGAATCTAGAAATTATTCTATTTTGTGTGAATTTTTTCGTTGCATACCTAAAACAAATTGTATTTTCTTTCAATTATAAATGATAATTTTAAGTTAATTCCTACATTTTCTGTGCCCAATGTGTTGAACGGATGAGAAACGGGAGAAGGAAATTTCATTTAAAGTTAAAATGACGAAGAGAACTTTATTCCAGACACGAGCGTTGTTTCCATTTTTTTTTTAAATATAATAACATTTATATGTAAATTAGCAGATTAGCGTATTGTTCGTTTTTTGAAAAAAAATTTCAGAAACATGCTTAGAGGAACCCCTTTATGCATTAACCATCGGACAAATGCTGTAATCTCAACTCCACAATACAGTTAAGAGACCTTAAATCAATTTGAGGTTCTGTGCAAGATAAACGCGCTACAACGGAGCTGCAAATGCAAACTGTAGAAAACTCACCTTGCAGAAGTCCAGAGAAAGGAGAAGCTACTTACCAACACCGTTTCTCCATAAAAAAACTTCCACATTATTGCACAATTGAGAAAAAAACGCTACATAATAAGTGTAATCTGATTCCTGAAAATCAAATAAATAACTGAAACTGCTACCAAAGCATCACATAAAGGGTCTATTTTAAATAAATTTTCTGCAAATAATTTAATAAAATAAAGAACAATGAAGATTGTAGCTAAAACTTAAGGCTTGTTAACTTCTTTTACGACATTTACGCTGCATAGCCGTTCATGTAAGTTCTCTATCTAGAACATGTCAATTTTGACGTTTAGAATCGCGACTTTTTTGACGTTTTAAGAATAAAAACTTAAAAGCTTATAACTTTGTTTTATTTTAACATAGAGATTCAAATTTTGCTGCACCCAATATGGTTGCCCTAACTTTGTTATTTCCGGAGATATAATTTTTCTTCGAAAGAAAACACAGAATCTTCCGGGAAAACCTCGGCGGATTTTCCTGGCTAACGAATTTATACAAGCCACTTGCAAAAAGAAGGTACTCACCAAATTTTATCAAAATCGGCGCATTATTTTTTGAGTTAGCGGTGTGACACATAAATATATAAACATATATATATATATATATATATATATATATATATATATATATATATATATATATATATATATATATATATATATATATATATATATATATATATATATATATATATATATATATATATATATATATGTTAGTGTTGTGTGTGGTTCGTGGATTGTAGTTACCGCTACTTACGTAATTATGTGGACTGTATCGTGTTATGGAATAAAATCTCTTGGAAACACTTAATTATATATTTAAACACAATAAAACTATATACTATTGATATACGTGTAATAAGCTCTTCGAAGCTGATGTGTTGAACGAGTAGGCTTTAAAGCCATAAAACCTATATACCAATGATATGCATTGTATATCGGCTGAATGTGTAATAGCACAACGTGTGCTCGTGTACAAATCAAATGCACTCAATGCATAAGCTCAGAAGCTTTTTGAAGCTGGGTTGGTGAATGAATCGGCTCTGTCCAGGTCTTGAACATTGCAGCTACCCTCGTTTCGAGGGGTGGGACATGCGCACAATTCAGTGCAGTTATGCCAGCTTGCTATGACATATAACACTGCAGTCTTACAACTTAAAATTGCGCGGTAAAACTAAACAATACATATATATATATATATATATATATATATATATATATATATATATATATATATATATATATATATATATATATATATATATATATCGGATTTGGTTCCAGGGGTCCCAAATAGCGCTCATTTGAAGAAATTTTTTCAAAATTCAAAAGTCGAGATTTTCTCATAAGTGAATTTTTTATAAAGAAAATTCACTAAAATGAGCAGATATAAATATAAATAAACTAACGAAACAATGTTATCCTAAATTATATAAAAAATGACGGTAACCTATATAATAGTTAAACAGTTTAAATTTTTGAGGTAGATGAATGTCTTCTATAAATTTAATTAGACTAATTTAGATTGTAGTCATAATGAGCTGGAAGTTCTCAGATCTTTCATGTGTCATGTTTAGACCTCTTACATTGGTGTAGAGAGGGCATTGGTAAAAGCTCGTTTATTATAGGTTTAAGTGATTATATATTGTTATTATAACTGTTTAGGTTTCATTGCAAAATAAATCCATTATTAGCGAATTTTCTTTGAAAAAGCACTAATGAGGAGATCTCGACATTTGAATTTTTAAAAAATTCTCCAAACGGGCTCAAACTAGGCTCTCTAGAACCCATATCTATATCGTGGGTGAGTTTGAATTTTAATGTTATTATACAGCTGGTCTTGCACTTGGATATTCCTGGTTGCCGCTGATTGCTTAAGTTATAATTAGGAAAATATAATTTACTTATTAAGAATTGTATTTTTGTAATTTCTTAAAATATTGCATTGGTTTTATGTGTTATATATTGTTTATACAATAAGTTTCGAACTTGTGCTGTATAATAACATTATTTAGAATGTTACATCCGAAAGAGTTTGATAGTCCTAAACCAAATTCGGTAGACTTCATATTTTGACATACTAAATGACAATACCCGTTTGCTTACATTTCTCCCCCTTCTAACGTTTTAATGATTCCTATTATTAATAAGTCACATTTTAGTGAATTTTCTTTAAAAAATTCACTAATAAGATCGCGACATTTGAATTTTGAAAAAATTTCTTCAAATGCGCGCAAACTAGGGCCCCTAGAACCAATATCCAGGGTCAACTTCAATTTTTAGATGTCAATTATGTACCAAATTTTAGATCTGTAAGTTAAAGGAAGAAAAAGGTATAGGTATTTAAAGTAAAACATTTTGGGTGCCACTGAAGACCAGAGAAACGCACAAAAACAAAATATTTTGTGTGGATAGCAAAATATATTGTATATTACACACAGGGATTAAATGTCTTGGCGAAAAAATGTCAAGAAATTCCAGAAACATTACTTTGAAAGTTTTATAGTTTTTCCCTCTTAAAACGTCGAAGTCGCAATTTGAAACCTCAAAATTGGCGACTGAAACAAATACGAGTTATATAGAGAAAATCTCGCAAGAAGTATGTTTTACAAACCCTTAAGTTTCATCTTCAACCGTCATTGTTCTTCATTTTACTAAAATAGTTCCAGAAAATTAATTTCAAATAGAACCTTCTTTGATGCTTTGATAGTAGTTTTAGTTATAGAGTATATATATATATATATATATATATATATATATATATATATATATATATATATATATATATATATATATATATATATATATATATATATATATATATATATATATATATATATATATATATATATATAGGGTGGCGCATTGGAAACGAAACAGACCGATTTGCGACCAGAGATATTTTTTTAAGAAACGCTGAAACACGTCAATTTTAACAAACATGTTTTGACATAAAACTCAACTTGTCACATCAACCCCTTAAGGGTGGTGATAACAACCCTTAAATTTTAAATAGGGAACATGGCTCGAGTGTTACATTATTTAAAAGCTCTTTCTTTTCTGAATTCAGCACACTAATTTTTTTGCAAGTTTTATTAACTCGTTTAAAAATTATTCACAGTTGAAGATGCAAAAACGCATTTCACTTTTTCCGATAAGAAATGTGCTGATAGTCAATGTTTTGTTGGTTTGTATACAAAAAAATTGACTATCAGAACATTTCTTATCGGAATGAGAGAAATGCGATTTATTATTTCAGTTTATCGGTTGGTTCAATACTTGATGGTACTACCAAAAATTAATTTCACAATGGTATATTCTGTAGAAGAAAGGGTTGAAATAATTACTGTTTTTCTCAAAAACGATGACTGTGCTAACCGTACCGCAAATTTGTTTAATGAACGACATCCGAACAGACATGTTAACATAAAATACATTTTGGAGTTAGTTGCAAAGTTTCGACAAAGTAGTTCAGTAGCCAACAAAAAACGGGATCCTGAACGTGAATTTCCGGTTAGAAATGAGACTACTGAAATTGAAGTTTTAGGACAAATTGCTGCAGACTCAACTTTGAGCACGAGAAAATTGGCCACTGTTTCAAACATCAAAGGAAGAACTATTCAGCGAATATTGAAGCATCATAAATTTCACCCGTATAAAATTCATCTTGTACAACTGAATGAAGATGATTTTGATCGGCGGCTGGAATTTTGTGAAGTTATGACTGCACGAATAGCTGATAACGGGAACTTTCTGTTCAATATCTGTTTTTCAGACGAGTGTACGATTTTATTAAACTCTGCAGCCAATCGTCGTAATTGTCGTTATTGGGCAGATAATAATCCAAGAAATTTTCACACTCAAACTCCAGCGAAATTGAATGTCTGGACTGGCATTTTTGGAGATCGTTTAATCGAACCAATTTTTCTTGATGGCAATTTGAGTAGCGAAACGTATTTGGAGTTACTAGAAGATATCGTTTACCCTCTACTAATTGACATTGTTGAAAATGATGATCGCTATCAAGAAAATCAATTAGTGTTTCAACAAGATGGAGCTCCTCCGCATTTTTCACAACGTGTTAGGGCGTTTTTAAACAGAGAGTTTCCAGAGCAATGGATGGGCGTAGAGGTGCTATTGAGTGGCCTCCTAGATCACTGGATTTAACTCATTTAGATATCTTTCTATGGGGCCATTTGAAGAGTAGAATTTTCGCAAAAGAACCGGAGTCTCTGGAAGAATTACGACGACGCATTGTTGAAGAATCCCGTCTAATAACTGCACAAATGCTCCAGAATGTCAAAGCTCGTTTTGAACAAAATTTGTACTTTTGCATAGAAGCTGGTAGTCAACAATTTGAACACTTACTTAACTGAACAAACATTTTTGAACGTTTGGTTTTGTTTTTTAGTTTTTTTTTACGAAAAATGGACTAATTAGTGCATTTCTTATCACAATGAATGAAATACGTTCTTGCAACTCCAACTGTGAATAATTTTTAAACGAGTTGATTAAACTTCCAAAAAAAATAGTGTGCTGAATTCAGAAAAGAAAGAGCTTTCAAATGATGTAACACCCGAATCATGTTCCCTATTTAAAATATAACGGTTGTTATCACCACCCTTAAGGGGTTGATGTGAGAAAGTTGAGTTTATATATATATATATATATATATATATATATATATATATATATATATATATATATATATATATATATATTAGTACGCGAAGACAAAACTTTGTACCCATTTTTAAGCACATTGCGCGCACTGAGGAGTGTTGGCGTAGTTAAACTTGAAATGGTAAGGGAGTGCATAAAGGTAAAATTATTTATGTATAATATGTGTTACAAATTGGTAAAACAATATTTTGTTTTAATTAGACAGACGGATTCCCCCTTCTGAACTGATCGTTAATTAATACGTGGAATATCAAACCCATAAGTGTGTGGTCAAACCATTGACATAATAGATTACGTCTATGGGTCAAACAGTCGCACTGAGATTTTAGAGGTATACTCTATACAATGATAATAGATCATTGACTGTATACTATATGACAAAAGAACATCAGTAACGTCCAAATCACGATTCAAAAGTGGTAGTTGCATAAATCTCCGTGTGGGGGCTACTGTAATATTACTTGATAATTTTTAAATTATTAGCATCTGCTCAGAACCATGAGAGATAACGTGTTTATTCAATAGGCATTAACTCAAATCGCTTTGTAACAAAGGTTTAATAAATGAGAGAGCAATTTACAGTGTGTGTGTGTATGTAGGTTGCTAGGTGACGTATAAATTACTTAGCAACGCGATTGATTATGATATTTGCGTGGGTTCCGGGACATTGTGGCGCGGCGGGGAATGAAGTGGAGAAAACCTCGCAAGGCTTGGTTCGCGGCGGCCGTTCTGTGGCCCGGAGTCTGCTCTAGGAATAAGTAGGACGGTGCTCTCCGACGCTCTAGATAAATGGACTGAGGAAGCCATGGAGAAGCACTGGAGGTCGATCGGTGGCTGTAGGCAGGCGAGGGATTTCGTGGGGAGGCCGGGGAGACTGAAGAAACGTCTTCCTACTACCCGTGTGAATGAGAGGCTTTCCGGAGTCTTCGAACAGAATTGTTCGGTTCGAGGGCCTTGCAGAGGAGTCAGGTAAGTTCCGTGCAATGGAAGACCGTGGTGGCCTTTATTTTGAGGTCGAGGAGGTTCGGCGGCAATACCGAGGAGGGGTAGAGCATGCTTGCTGGGTTACCGGGGTTGGCAAGAAGGGCCGGTTGTAGCCTACTCACCTGGCGTTAGCCTTCCCACCATTGCTACTAATACTACTAGCAACTCAAGCCATAAGTTAGTAACCTATACTCCTTTCACCGGTTTATGTCCCATATTTGCAGTACAAAGCAAACATTCTTTTTTTTTTAATGGAACACCCTGTATATTTCCTAATTTTTTGACATCTTTTTAATTTTGAGTCCAATTTGTATTAGTTACAGTACTTTCTTTTAAAGTTATTTTGAAATTAAAAAAAGGTTCACCTACAGCTTGTAAATGTCGTTATTTTACCTGATTATTAAGATTAGAGACTCCAATTTGGATGTGATTCGTCCATAGATAACATCACATTGTTGTAATATAAACGATGTGTTTACTTATACAGGCTGTTCGTAAATAGCGATTAAAGTTGGGCACATTCTAAGTCAGAAAACTATTTTTTTTTAATTGAACACCCTATTTTTTATGTTGTAGAAAGCAAGGCCTCATCTTTGGCTTCAACCTTTGTTAAGTACTCAATATATTAAAAACTGCTAGTTTTTATATTATTTTCATTTATATTCACATACCATGAATTATAAGAGCAATATGAAGTAGAATAGTACGCCATTGAGAAATAAGAAAAGATTTATGAAATGAAAAATATTAATAAATAATTAATATTTATAGAAACCTTCGTTTCTGAATAAAAAAATAAGGTATCAAGTTATAAACATTAAAAACATTTATTATAGGAATTTCACGGTGTAGAATTTAACAATCAAATATAAAATAATTCAAAAGAAAGCCACAAAAATTTTTAAGCGTTAAACAATCAAATATAAAAAGAATAGATACGAATATTTGCTTACTTACAGCAAATGCTCAAAATTACCTCCCTAAACGTCAATGCAAGACTGCAATCGATATTTAAATGATTGAGCTATTCTTCTCAACATATTAACATCGATGCTGCGGAAGGTCTCTATGATCATGCCTTTAGTTTTTTCTTGTTAAACTGCTGCAATGCGTAGACCAAATCTTTGAGATCGCCCCACAGGAACAAATTGATTTTGGTGAAATCTGGCAACCGCGCTGGGCATGTAAATGGTCCTCCTCTTCAAATCCACCTTTCTGAAAATTTTTCATTAAGATAATGCTTAATAGGACCTGTGTGATGCACTGGAGCACCATCATGGAGGAACCACATTTTTTTACGTATAGTAGGTGGCACATCTTCTGCTAATACAGGTATGTGGTTTTCTAAAAAATCTAGATACATCGCCCCATTTAACGTGCCCTCGAAAAAATGTAGTCCCACTACATACTCTGCTACAATGCCATCCCAAACATTCAAACGCCATCTTGTCTGACTGCGTGTATTGGATATATGGGGGTTGCTTGTTGCATATAAATCGAAGTTGTGCCTATTTACAGTTCCGATTCTATGGATTGTCGCCTCATTCCCAAATAAAATACTATCTGAGAAGCATCTAGTTGTCCGTACTTTTTGCTGTGAATACTGGCAAAATGCAATCCTTCTATGGTATCCGTCATTAGTGAGCCCTTGATATAGCTGAATATGATATGGATCCATCTTGTATTTGTGCAATATCCTGTGTACCGACCTACGACTAATATTCTGATGGCTTGTTATCTCCCGGGTGCCAAGATGAGGAATGTCATAAATAGTGAGCAACACATTCAATTAATTGTCCTCAGTGGTAATTATTATGGTTTTTCCGTGTGACTTGCACTTAACAGAATTCGCTCCATTAGGCTCTCAAACGACGTCTTGGTGAGTTGTCTTCGTTCAGGAAACTTCTGGTGATACACTCTATTGGCTAATAGACAATTTCTTAAACATTGTCCCAAAACCCAAAGCATGTCGGTTAATTCTTCTAATGAAAAATGCATTTTTGTCTTCTTAGTAAAACTTTATCAGCAGCTACTGACAACAATAAACTGACAGTGATTAATTAACAATGTGGAATCTGTCTTTTTTTGCCTACTATTTTACCTCGTATTGCTCTTATAAATCATGGTATGCGACTATAAATGAAAATAATATAGAAACTATCAGTTTTTAACATATTGAGTACTTAACAAAAGTTGAAGCTAAAGATGAGGCCCTGCTTTTAACAACATACAATACAGGGTGTTCTATTTGAAAACATGAGTTTTCGGACTTGGAATGTGCCCAACTTTAATGGCAATTTACAAACACCATGTATAAGTAAACACACCGTTTAGATTACAACAATGTAAAGTCATATCCACAAATTAGACTGAAAGTTAAAAAAGAAGGCCAAAAATTAAGTAATATATAGGTGTTCAATTAAAAAAATTGTTTGTTTTGTCTTGCAAATATGAGACAACCTGTTTAATAACAAATAATTTTTAAACGTGCAGCCTGTGATTCTCTATAATTTTTGAAATTGCATTTTTTTTATTGTGAATAACAACATTAATATTGAGCTTTACCGCAGAAATGCGACACCCTATATATATATATATATATATATATATATATATATATATATATATATATATATATATATATATATATATATATATATATATATATATATATATATATATATATATATATATATATATATATATATAATAAATAAGAATATAAGTTTATTCAACAAAAGAAGAAATATACACACGTGGTTTGTTATTCATAAAGCCTTCAATTACAGAATAAACAAGAACAATACCCACGAAGTACCCATATATATATATATATATATATATATATATATATATATATATATATATATATATATATATATATATATATATATATATATATATACATATATATAGGGTGGCGCATTGAAAACGAAAACAGACCGATTTGCGCCCAGAGAACTTTTTTTAAGAAACGCTGAAACACGTCAATTTTAATATTAAGGGGGACATGTTTTGACATAAAACTCAACTTTGTCGCATCAACCCCTTAAGGGTGGTGATAACAACCCTTATATTTTAAATAGGGAACATGGGTCGAGTGTTACATAATTTGAAAGCTCTTTCTTTTCTGAATTCAGCACACTAATTTTTTGGAAGTTTTATCAACTCGTTTAAAAATTATTCACAGTTGAAGATGCAAAAACGCATTTCACTCATTCCGATAAGAAATGTGCTAATAGTCAATGTTTTGTTGGTTTGTAAACAAAAAACAGAAAGCAGTACATTTCTTATCGGAATAAGAGAAATGCGGTTTATTATTTCAGTTTATCGGTCGGTTTGATACTTGATAGTACTGTCGAAAATTAATTTCACAATGGTGTATTCTGTACACAAAGTGGTTCAGTAAACAACAAAAAACGGGATCCTGAACGTGAATTTCCGGTTAGAAATGAGACTACTGAGATTGAAGTTTTAGGACAAATTGCTGCAGACCCAACTTTGAGCACGAGAAAATTGGCCACTGTTTCAAACATCAAAAAAAGAACTATTCAGCGAATATTGAAGCATCATAAATTTCACCTGTATAAAATTCATCTTGTACAACAACTGAATGAAGATGATTTTGATCGGCGGCTGGAGTTTTGTGAAGTTATGACTGCACGAATAGCTGATAAAGGGAACTTTCTGTTCAATATCTGTTTTTCAGACGAGTGTACGTTTTTATTAAACTACAACCAATCGTCATAATTGCCGTTATTGGGCAGATAATAATCCAAGAAATTTTCACGAAGTCCACACTCAAACTCCACAGAAATTGAATGTCTGGGATGGCATTTTTGGAGACCGTTTAATCGGACCAATTTTTCTTGATGGCAATTTGAGTGACGAAACGTATTTGGAGTTACTAGAAGATATCGTTTAGCCTCTACTAATTGACATTGTTGAAAATGATGACCGCTATCAAGAAAATCAATTAGTGTTTCAACAAGATGGAGCTCCTCTGCATTTTTCACACCGTGTTAGGGAGTTTTTGAACAGAGAGTTTCCAGAGCAATGGATTGGGCGTAGAGGTGCTATTGAGTGGCCCTCTAGATCACAAATTTGTGTGTTGAATTCAGAAAAGAAAGAGCTTTCACTCGACCCATGTTCCTTATTTAAAATATAAGGGTTGTTATCACCACCCTTAAGGGGTTGATGTGACAAAGTTGAGTTTTATGTCAAAACATGTCCCCCTCAATATTAAAACTAACGTGTTTCAGCGTTTCTTTAAAAAAAAATTCTCTGGACGCAAATCGGTCTGTTTTGTTTTCAATGCACCACCTGTATATATATATATATATATATATATATATATATATATATATATATATATATATATATATATATATATATATATATATATATATATATAGATATATAGGAGGAGTAACTTTCGTTACCGTTGTTCACTAGAATTACAAAGTGTCTAATAAGGGCAAATGGACCAATAAAGCTGTGCATAAAAAATGCACTTTATTGCGAAAATGCGCTCTAAATATTTCGTCATGTATTTTAGGCTTCACCAGAAGGAGAAAAAAAAGGTTAGTTAATCGAACAATTTATGATAAAGCAGGTTACCAATAGCCAAACACAGTGAAGGCCGGAAATGATAGAAAAGTAACAGGTGAATAAGAATCAATTATTATTTCTGACGTCGAACAATACTTAAAATACAGGACGCATATAACGATCTTAAACAAGTCGGAATCTAAATGGTCATTTACTTTAAAATTATAGTCAAATCAATTAAAATACTCTAGAAACGCCACCGAGATCCACACATGTCAAACACCGACCATATTCTTAATTTCATCTCTCTGAATATGTCACTTGTGATCAAATGGCGACCACACGAAATTTCAACTCACTATAAGTATACAGGGTGATTCACGCAACCCGTGAGTTAAAAGTTTTCGTACCTCTAGCTGAAATTTTTGTCTGAAAATTTGCATCTGTTGGATATTATTGGTAAAAAATAAGATTTTTCGGTTGATCAAGTTTCTTCTAAAAATTTGAAAGATAAGGTCAACTAAAAACATCTGTATTTCGGCGATTTATCAACAAATCATTATAGAAATTGGTACATACAAATAGCTAAAAGTGTTATTTCGATATATTAAATTATAATTTCATTTCTTAACACAAAATGTTCGCAAATTGTACATTGTTTTCAAAAACTTTAAACCACATTAAGTCACAAATTTTAAACGAAACACCTGTATGTTATGACCTCATTGTCTTTTAGATTGAATAACTTTCCCAGTGGTATATGAATCCCTATACCTATCTCTTTTAGTTTTGATATTTAAATTTTGCACAGTAGCGTATTGAAATGACGGCTACGGTTAGTGTCCACTGTAGGTGTTAAAATAGCTTACAAACTGTCTGTTTTATTATTTTTGGTAGTTATAGATTGTTGTAAAATAAGTAGGTATAGGTACACATTATCACCGTGGAAAACTATAAAAACTATTCAAATACAGATATTTTGAACTTATTTCATTTGAATGGAGAATGTCGAAAGATAGCGGAAAGAACTAGTCGATTATTCAATGAAAGGTATCATCAATTGCCCCGAATAAACGTAATAAAATTTAAAAGAACAGGACACATTTTATACGCTATGGAAAGACAAACACTGTAAAAATCCAGAACAAACCAATTACAGGTAAAGAATTCTAAACAAATTTATGAACTAAAGCTTATAACTAACTTATAAATAACAATACAATGTTTATAAATGTGATATGTGACTTCCGTTCTACGTTCTACTCCAGGGAACGAAGAATTCTTGAAAGAACTCTATTGGCTGTAGTATTCCTAACCTAGGTGCCATTCAGTTCTCACTCTGTCTAAGAGTTCTTCCCTGGTATGGGCTGAAGTAGCATATACTTTATTTTTAATATAACCCCACAAGTAAAAGTCAAGTAGGGTCAGGTCCGGTGATCATGGGGGCCACGGCCATAGACCATTACATCCAATCCAACGATCTTCGAACATACTCGTTACTTCGTGATGAACATCTCGAGAGGAGTGTGCTGGAGCACCATCCTGTTGATACCAGCAATTGCGCTGGCCAAAAACTCGGTTATAACTTCTCTAAGAACTGAAATGTATCTCTCGAACGTTAACTTTTCATGATACACCGCATAAGGTACTCGTGTATCCATGGCAATAGAAACCATGTTAAAACTAAAACCGTCTTGAAAGTTGGCTAAAACCGTCTTGAAAGTTGGCTTCTCGTTTACAGTGTAGGTTTTCTGCAGCCCAGTAGCGCCAATTTCGTCTATTTATTATGCCGTCTCGGAAAAATTTAGACATATCGGTCCAGATAATCTTTTGTGAAGAATGCACGTTTTCCTGGTTCTGAACCAAAAATGTTTCACAGAAATCAATCCGTCTCATATCATCCCCTCTTCGAAGTACTTGAATTGTTGTGAAGGAGTGGTTATGCATTTTATGATGATTTTATTCTTTGTACTAAGAAACATTTTTAGTTCCCAAATTAGGTTTTCTATGTTTTGACACTTTTTAAGACATTTAAGTTAATTTAATTTTTTTAATTTGTCACAGATACCTTATACTTCTACACGTATTGATGATGTGGAAGTAAATTGCGAACACCCTGTGTTAATAAATAAATATATGATTTTATATGTACAAAGAACACTATTAGCTGTTAATATGTGCCAATTTGTGTAATCGTTTGGCGCTACATGGCCGAGATACAGATTTTTCTTTAAGTGATCCCATCTGTCAAATTTTTTGAAGAAACTAGAATAACTCAAAAAATCTTGTTTCTTTAAAGTAATGTCCCAAAGAAATTTAGACTAGAATTTTACATACAATTCAAAAATGTAATAATATGTGGGGTATTATATTTAAAATAAAAGAGTTGATGGCAACACACAGTACAACCGGAAGAGCAGCTGTCTTAAAACTATTTGCTTTGGATAGGACTTTAGCCACGATGGTTAGATCCAAATTTTCTGGATATCCATATCTATATCCATATCTATCTATATATATATATATATATATATATATATATATATATATATATATATATATATATATATATATATATATATATATATTTGGTTCTCGGGTTGAACAACATCTAAAATTTATTAAAACTCGACGTATCTAAAGTTTCAATGTGTTCAACACTAGGTCTAGGGTGAAGACGCTGAGACTTAGACAAAACGTCCAGTGAGATCTTTGTAGTAGGCGGACTGAGGCCCCGTAATCGAGCTACAACAACCCAATCCAGCCTTACCCACCGTGCTAAGGAGTCGGCAAAATGAGGCCTTACGGTTGATTTCATTGAGGGTTCAACCTGACAAGTACACACACACGCACTCACACACAATATATATATATATATATATATATATATATATATATATATATATATATATATATATATATATATTTTAAGAATTTACTAAAAATCGTTAGGTAAAGGTTTACGGAAAGTAGACAAACAATGTTCATAGATTGTATTTACACAAAAGATTATAATACAGACACAAAACGTAAAGTTAAATTAGGCAGCCGAATTACACATAACACGAGCGAACGTTGAAGAAAGAATGGTGTCTTCCCAACGAACGACCGTAGGCGGCCTCGATACAGCGTTGTCAGATCCATTGTTGTTTCTTAATTTCTAACACGGCCAATCCTAACCAAAACATCGCTCTCGATGTTTTATCTAAATGTCATCAACCACCTCCGGGTTAAGTTGATCGCCTTGTACCTCTCCCTCGCTGAAAGTAAGATTATTACAGCTTTATATGTCACTTTGAAATGTAATGAACAAAAGAATCATTGCATACAAATTGCTACAGTAGTGCTTTCTTAGTTGTACAAGGCATTGAGTTTACTTTACTAAATACAATCAAATCAATTCTTAATACAAACTCAAATCGAAAGAAATCCTAAAAATAACATCACTGTATCAGTAATTAAGCACACTAGGGGACATCATTTTTTAAAATTAAATTAAAGGCTATGGAGAGCCTAAACATTTTCTAAAACACCATGTAAAGCGAAACATAATAAACTTCATACTTTCAACCAAATTTAATGCAAAGAATTCAAACATTAACCAAGCAGAAAGCACAACTAAACAGGCTTTAAACATTCAATCAAAGCGTAACAAGATCTACACGTTAAACAAACATAATGCAAAGCGTAACAAGCTTTAAACATCCAATCAAATTTAATGCAAAGCGTAACAAGCTTTAAACATTAAGCAAACATGATGCAAAGCGTAACAAGCTTTAAAACATCCAATCAAATCTAATGCAAAGCGTAACAAGCTTTAAACAGTAAGCAAACATGATGCAAAGCGTAACAAGCTTTAAAACATCCAATCAAATCTAATGCAAAGCGTAACAAGCTTTAAACATTAAGCAAACATGATGCAAAGCGTAACAAGCTTTAAAACATCCAATCAAATCTAATGCAAAGCGTAACAAGCTTTAAAACATTAACAAACATGATGCAAAGCGTAACAAGCTTTAAAACATCCAATCAAATCTAATGCAAAGCGTAACAAGCTTTAAACATTAAGCAAACATGATGCAAAGCGTAACAAGCTTTAAAACATCCAATCAAATCTAATGCAAAGCGTAACAAGCTTTAAAACATTAACAAACATGATGCAAAGCGTAACAAGCTTTAAAACATCCAATCAAATCTAATGCAAAGCGTAACAAGTTTTAAACATTAAGCAAACATGATGCAAAGCGTAACAAGCTTTAAAACATCCAATCAAATCTAATGCAAAGCGTAACAAGCTTTAAAACATTAACAAACATGATGCAAAGCGTAACAAGCTTTAAAACATCCAATCAAATCTAATGCAAAGCGTAACAAGCTTTAAACATTAAGCAAACATGATGTAAAGCGTAACAAGCTTTAAAACATCCAATCAAATTTAATGCAAAGCGTAACAAGCTTTGAACATTAACCAAACATAAATACGAGTAAGTATATTCTAAATAAAAATATTCTAAAAATAAAAATATTCTAACACGGCTATTTGCCATAAGACCTACCTCAATTCACTTTCCATTAAATCAAGAAGTTCCGTCATGTCCATTGAAAGTGACCAATCATTCGGCCACATTCTCAGCTGCTCCTTGGCTGCTTTAGTTATCAATGACTTTCCTACTCTTCTGATTTCAAAGCGACCCTCTGGGGTTGTGCTCATGATTTCGTATGGCCCTTGAAACTCGTATTTTAATTTGCCCTGATGCATACATTCATCCCGGTGCATGAGAACAAAATCGCTCACCTTGTAGTTAACAGTGTTGAGGCGCCCTTGATTGGCTCTAAGACGAGTGTGAACAGAAGCCTCAAGATTATCTCTGACTCTGTTACGGTCTAATTGCATATTACGTATAGGTTGCAAGTTATTTGTGACATTTCGAAGTAAAGATTGAATGAGTGGTGTCGCGCCGTCTATACCAATCAAAGCTCTTAGCGGAGTGACACCAGTTGTTTTTTGAATGGTTGTATTCAATACGAGTTGAATTTTCCACAAACTGCTCGACCATTCTGACCGTATTTTTGTTTCTACTCGAATGAGATTCATAATAGTTCTCATATATCGCTCTACTTGACCGTTCGACCGGTGTATGTCTGGAGTTGTGTAGTGGTATTCAATACCCAAAGAATCCAAGTACTCAGGTAAACTTAAATTCTTAAAAATTTTTTTTTCGCATCCATTATTATCTTCCCAGGAGTTCCAAAAAGTGATACGAATAATTGAATGGCCACCCTAGTTTCATCAGCTTTTACTGTTCTTAAAGGTTGAAGGACACAATAATTTGTGAAGGCGTCAATTAGTACAAGTACGTGTTTATGTCCATCACTTGTTGTCTCTAATGGCCCCAGACAATCCGCATGTAAAACCTTCATGGGTTCTGTTGGTTTTTCCACATTGGTTATGAATCCCTGCAATGGTCCTGAACGGGTTTTCTTCACAGCGCAAACGAGACAATGCCTTATGTAATTCTTGACAAACTGGCGTAATCGTGGAAACCAAAAGTGTTTTTTTTTAATGGATTCAAGTGTCTTGTCTGTTCCTACATGGCACTGCTCATCGTGAAATATTCTTAATAAGCCTAGTCGGCTTTGGCGAGGCACAAACGCTTTTGCGCTTGTCTCATTTTCAGTTTTCACTATGTGATATAAAATATCATTTTTCACTGTATATTGAGATTTATCAAGACGCCCTTCCTTCCAGTCATTTATAAGTTGCCTAACCTCAGCATTCCCTCTTTGTTCGATATAAAGCCAACTTTCATGTGTTCTGATATGTCGTATAGCAGCGGGATTCCTGCTTAAATAGTCGACGTGAGGCAAGGAACTTCCTTTGCGATACACAATGTCAAAATTAAAGTCTTGTATATATATCCACCACCGGGCTACTCTAGGCAGAATATCTTTTTTTGTTGCAGTTGACTTAATAGCATTGCAGTCAGTTACAAGTGTAAATTGAATTCCCAGTAAGTATACTCTAAAGTGTTTTAAAGAGTTCACCACTGAAAGAGTTTCTAACTCGTACGAGTGATATTTTTCTTCAAATTTTGTCGTTCTTTTACTGAAATAACCTATAACCCTGTTATTTCCATCAGACTTCTGCATTAGAACACCACCATAGCCAATACTACTAGCATCGGTGTGTAATTCTGTAGGCAGTTCAGGGGCAAATACACAGAGCAAGGGTCTAGATGTCAAGTGATCAATGATGTATTTTCTAGCAAGTTCTTGTTCTTCCATCCAGACAAAGGGTTCATTACCTTTAGTGAGTTTAGTGATACAGGCAGTACGAGAGGCAAACTCAGGAATGAATTTTCGAAAGTATCCGGCTAAACCCATAAGTTGTCGAACCTGCTTAACTGACGTTGGTACCGGTGATTTGTGAAGCGCCTCTATTTTCCGCATTCCGGGGCGAATACCTTCTCCCGATATTTCTCTCCCCAAATATTCAAGCTTTTCTTGAAAAAAATGTCATTTATTCAGATTCAATGAGAAGCCTGCTGCTTGTAGTGCCTTCAGGACAACGTCCGATGAATGTAAATTTTCTTCATAAGTTTCTGATGGGATTAGTACGTCGTCTATTAGCGGAAGGGGGTACCTGTCCTTGACGGTATGGGAGTTCAGTTCCCTGAAATCTACGCACATCCTGTAAGATCCTTTCTTTTTTCTAACAAGTATAATTGGGCTAGCGTACGGCGAGTCACTTTCTTTGATTATGTTATTCGTCAGAAGATCATCTATAATGCCTCTAACGATTTTTCTCTCTTCAGCAGACAACCGATAAGGATTCCGGCTGACGATATACTCATCACGTAATTTTATATGCATGACAGCATTGTTCACACATGGTATTGCATTTCCAGTTGCTAACATACCTTTGAAGCGAGTCAACAAGTCTATGAGATCCTGTTTATGTATTTGTGGAACGTCGATATTTGTATCAAGGTTACCAGACATAGTGCATAGAATTTGGGCAATTTTATTACGAACAATTCTACTCCCTGTATGATCAGTAATACAAACAATGTCCGGTTCCTCGTACAGGTTGCATCCAACAAGAACGTCATATTCAAGAAAATCATCTGGCACAAAGGCAAATTTCAAATTCGTGGTGACGTCGGACATCTCAAAGACAGCTTCAAGCTCCTGAGTAGATACGAACTTCCCTGGAAGTATACCAGTGATGGTTGTATAGCATAATTTAATTTTATGTTGAAACGGTATGGCATATCTTTGAGCGATTAATGATATATCTGCGCCTGTATCAATTATGCCTGTTAAACTTACACCATCGACTTTTACTTTGGCTGGATTACTGAATTTTCCACTACCACAAAACTTGACATTTTTGCGCTTTTCAATATTTTGACGAAGGAAACATCGATCAGCATCATGTCCAGTTTTTGCACAAAAAGAACACACCTGGTTATTAAAAGCGGTTGGAGCACTGGCTTTATTGTTTAAACGTGTTTCATTGTTCACATTTTCCCTGCAGTCTCTCTGCATATGTCCTTCCTTACCACATTTGAAACATGTTGTTCGTCGGCGCCTAACCGTAACAAACGAATCATCTCGAAAACGTTTGCGAGGAGGCTCCCCTAATTCGGTAGGTTTTCTCTCGACATGTTGGTCAGCATTTCGCTTAGGAACAGTTCCCAGGAATGAAATGAGCTCAGATAATTTTTTGAAATTTTGATTACCAGCTATGGTGCAAATATCTCGCTCCTTGATTCCATGAACCACTAATTCTACGAGATCTGCTTCTTCCCATTGAACGCGAAGATTTCGAAGTAGGCTCGCTTTTTCGAATACGTAAGCATCATACGTATTGCATGAATTGCTGTTAAAGTTAGCAGCTTCCGAAAAATCTCGTTGAAATATTTGCCATGTTTTTACTTCTGGTGTCCACGTATCAAACCAAGTCTTAGATATTCCCGACAAAAAAACGACCTATTCGGGTTAAAACCTGTTGGTCGGACCACTCGAATTCATTTTTAATACTCGTGACTTCGGATAACCACTTCTTTGCATCTGTCAAATCTGGGCGAAAGAGAGGCAAATCAATTTGTTCAGGTGCGGTACGTGAAGATTTTATGGCCTTCACCAATTCTGATATTAATCCCTCCATCTTAAGGCTAAAATATAGATTTCGCTTAGTTCAATTGCACTCGCCGCTTTAATAAAAAAAAACACAAGGCGCAAATAAAATGCTTACGTGAAGAAACAATGCCTCGGTAATAATAGTAAACAATAATATTAACAGCATTATTAATCATTGCTAACTCTACACAAAAGCAGGTGTACTGTCTGTTGTCATATGAGCGACAGTACCTATATACTGTTATTCTATTCAGCATGTTAAAAGAAACCAAAGACAAAACAGGGAGTTACCAAAAATTGAAACAAAAGTAAAGGCCAATTAATGATACTTTAAAATAAGAAAAAGAACTTTAAGCATCTCGATTCTTTAAAGCGCAAAGATAATGTAGTAACAAATAAAGAAAAAAATGTGGATTATATAAACTCGAAATATTTCAGACATGACGTCGCGTCGGTGGGACAGCGGGAATTAGTCTTCCTAAAATGACTAACATGATGACGTGGTAAACAGATAATCTAGAACAACTCTCCTCACTTTTCACTAGAGGCACGTTGCAGCGTTGAGTCATACACGAAGTGGTTCACAAATAGTCAAACATGGCACATCGTAAATAAGTAGAGAGGTCACAACGCCACATACCTACCCTTCCGTTGCAAGTTAAGTAACGCTCTAAAACAACGTTATAAGATAACGGTACAGTAATAATGACACATCTCGAAAATACCGCACGTGTGCCATCACGGTGGCAAGCGCCGTCTCAACAAAATATACACAAACGCCGGTACAATTTCAATAAGACAAAGAGTAGGTACCTACCTTATTAAAATAATTATTATTAGTCCGTGGAAAATAACAATTAGCCAACCGGCTTCTAAACAAAACAAACAAATAAACATGATACAACTTAGTAAACATCAGATATTGTTACACATTTTTTCTTTTACTTACTCAGTGGACAATGGGCACTTACCGCACTTCTGATTTAAGAATTTACTAAAAATCGTTAGGTAAAGGTTTACGGAAAGTAGACAAACAATGTTCATAGATTGTATTTACACAAAAGATTATAATACAGACACAAAACGTAAAGTTAAATTAGGCAGCCGAATTACACATAACACGAGCGAACGTTGAAGAAAGAATGGTGTCTTCCCAACGAACGACCGTAGGCGGCCTCGATACAGCGTTGTCAGATCCATTGTTGTTTCTTAATTTCTAACAATATATATATATATATATATATATATATATATATATATATATATATATATATATATATATATATATATATCACAGTGGCGGCTCGTCAGATGACTCAGGTGATTCACCTATATTTTTCGTTTAAGCTAAACTTTTTTATTAAAAATCCACCATAATTTTAATTTTTATCATTCTCTCAAATTCATTTGGTACAACCACATAAAAATGTCTTGTTACGTCATGCCCCAGCTGATAATGTATTTTCATAGTAATTTATGGTACGATATAACCGAATTGAATGTATACATGCCGCAACGCAGTTACGTATTGCTACAGCCTACTGTAGAGCGTCAAGCAGCTGCGGACTGACTGAGCCAGATTTTTACGTATGCAAACGCTGCGTCTGCTTAGGGACGCGTGCATGAGACGGTTGTCATGCCAACGGCATGCGCAGTGGTAGCTTGGGCTACAAACGTGATGCAGCCTTTTAAGCCTGCTTCAAATCTTAGTTTCTGTCGTTTGTTTAGATTAAGGGTGGCATTTAGCTATCACTTTAGTATAGGAAAACAAGGCCTCCTTAAATTGTAATTATCTCAAAAAATAGTACGTGTACGGGAACAATTTAAAAGCTTCATAATCTAGACAAACCACAAGTGGTGATGAATGTTCGCAAATTTCAAAAACTGTTTTGTGTTATTAGTTATAATTAATTGAAATTCACCTAAATATTCCAATGATTTAGATAAGATTATATATACGAAGATGTTCCAAAAGAGATGACTTTGACTATTCATTACCTGCAGGAACATGTAAAGATTCGATTGCAATAAAATATAAGTATGTAGCCCTTCTAGTTTTTTTAAAAATTATGTTTTTATTAAATGTCCACACAAAACGATTTGTCCGGCTGCCCGAGGCAAATTCTGTACAAGTGCAACTGTATTGTCACTCAGCTGAGAGATGACCAGTGGAGCAATTGTGTAACAGGGGGCGTTTGCATCGGATCCAATAACTCAGTGCCTCCGGCATAAGCAGTGTTGTCAGTGTTATAAAAACTCACTGAAATTGAATACTGCGATAACCATAAAGCTTTTGACAACGTAAAATAAATGAGGTACTTAACAATGATGAAAATAACGGTAAAATTTGTCATTGAAATTAATTTTACAATGCATTAATTGACGGACAAAATTTAATCGGATGCTTAAACATTAACTTTTCGTTTCTCAAATAAAGCATTTTATGAATCCCGTGCAATAAGCTTACAAATTTTCTACAGAGAAAATTATACTTATAGAAAAAAAGGATATAAGGATATCCTCACACTTTTATTAGGACCTAATCACATTAAAAATCTTATTACTTATATTGAAATAAAAAATAACATAATTGGATTAAATTGTTTTAATGGTTTATCCACTAATTTTTAGTTGCTAGTGTCTATATAATGTTACAAATATTTATGGTAGGCGTAAATAAGTAAGTACAATATATGTACTAATTTTGCACTACAGTAAAGAGATTGGATATGACTGCAAATGTATGGGTTATATGTTTCGTATTTTAATGTTTATAAAAATAATTATATATAATATTACATACAGACTTGGAGACTACTTCTCTGGCTTTACTGTGAAGCCAGAGAAGTAGTCTTCAAGTCTGTATGTAGTATGGACAAGTTTCACCAAGTAAGGGCAACAACAATCAATGAATATAATATTATATATATATATATATATATATATATATATATATATATATATATATATATATATATATATATATATATATATATTATAACTACAACTCAATTACAAAACAATAAAATTTTTTTAAAATTTGGCACGGGTCATATAATATTATGTTTTCCACGAGTTCGTTAGCCAGCACAAGCGCACCAGTATTTCAGTGAAAAAAGTCTCTTTTCGGAAAATGTATCTCTAAAAATATTAAAGTTATTGAAATAAAACTTGGTAAGCAAATTGCATTGACATAGACTACAATAATATTAACCAAATTCTAAGTTTTTAGCTAAACGAAAAATTGAGTCATGGACATAACTATTTTTCTCCAGGAGAGCAAAGAAGGATACAAGGACTCAAACTTTGTGTATGATAAATAAAGTTTTTCTTTTCACACCCAAAACGCAATTTTTAACACTGAAGAAAAGGAAACACCTATGCATATGTGCTGGTGTACTTTATTAATTTCTACGAAACAATAATCATTTTTCTCTGCATAGATGTAATTTTCCAATTACAATTAGTTTTTAAATTAAGTTATTTATTTTTAAATAACACACTCAAGTATTATTCTACAAACTTGGTGAAATTTTATTAAAAGACGCATAATATGTTTCTAAATCAATTTCATTTGCAACCAGTACACACATATGTGTAGAGGTTTATCCATATAATCCCAATGCAAAAATATGACGTTTAGCGAAATTACATAATGTATTCATTTAGAGTCACATCTCCTAAAAAATGAATTTACGCATGATGGTAAATATGGCTAAAACTAACGGGCAGGATTACAATGAACTAAAAAGCATTCAATAAAGAAAATACATAGATATGTATAAATGTATGGGGCTGAAAGCTGGCCTTTTGATAGCAGAACAGGAAGTTGAAAAGTGGTTGCGACGACGAGACAATATTACCTTTGGGCTATAATGATTTATATAAAAAATGCAAGTCACTCGGATTCTACAAAAAATTGTATTAGAGATTTAAAAAGATAAGCCAAAGAAAACAAACAGATATTATAACACTAAATACAAAGGCTGCTCATTAAAATCCCGGAAATTTCAGTAACCGATTTGGATTGACAAATAATAGTAGTAAGAAATATATATATATATATATATATATATATATATATATATATATATATATATATATATATATATATATATATATATATATATATATATATATATATATATATAGCGCCTCGGTGGTTCAGTGGTGAGAACGTGTGCGTCTGAACCGGAAGGTACTGGGTTAGATTCCCAATGTTCCCCTTTCGTTTTTCCAGTACATACTTAACATCAACAGAGGTTGTGGCATTGTATTTGAGTAAGTTGAATGTCTGTACGTTCCACCCTTCGGAGGGGGCGTAAAGTCGTCGGTCCCGTGTCTATACGATGTCAGGCACATGAAATATCCCTACCCTCCTTACAGAAAGGCAGCGGTTAGGCAAAATTTCCAGGATATTGAGGTGAAACTGCTCCCTGGCGATGGTGATTGGGCATAGTCGCGGAAATAGACCGAGGTTCAGGAAACAAATATGCACAACAATATATATATATATATATATATATATATATATATATATATATATATATATATATATATATATATATATATATATATATATATATATACCCAAACCTAGTAAACATTTATATAAAAATAAATTGAATTTTAACAAAAAATAAATTCCTAATTCACGACCAAAAAGATTGAGATATCGCCTTGAGTCAAAAAATATATGAATGAATAATTAAGTCCCTACATTGAATTTATATTACTTGTATAAAATTGTTACCTATCACCAAACAGTTGGTCATGGCAATTTTCAAATGGATAAAATATAAAATATAAATAATTATTAATTCGGTACATATTAAAACATAACAATTGCCGTGACAATGGCATTGTGCTTGAGCAAGTTGTATGCCTGCACCCTCTTTTCAGAAAGGCCGCTAAGATGTCGGTCTCGTGCACCACGCGATGTTAGGCATGTTAAACATCCCTACCCTAAATACAAACTTATAAAGACAAAACGTATGTCTGGCGTCGGTGACTGGACATAGTCCCTGAAATAGGCAGACGGTAAAGAAATAAAATACAATACTATTTTTGTAGGATAAATTTCAGGATTTTTTTAAAACATATTATCTCCAAAGCAGTACTCGTTTTTTAATAAACTGACAGAGAAATATTAAAGTCCGTACACAGCCAGTGCCTTATGGTAGTCAAATTTCATTAAAAGCTTGTACATTTTTATAACTCAATTTTCCATTAACCTAGAAACTTAAATTTTGGTACACAAAAGTATATGAAAGCCAACAAATAAACGAAGCTTCACCAAAATACATTTACAATTTTCAGCAATATATTTTTTTAATTGGTCCAATTGAGCTAATGTGTCGGAGTTTAATCAACATTAATTTGCGTCCGTTTGAAGACATGTTGGGAGTTTAAAAGCCTGATCTTCATAATCAAATATGTTTATAAAGATTTGCGGGAACACAGTCATTCTGTATAAGATTGGATGACTTCAAAATCCACAAGTGACGAATCGACGCTCCATTCATTCGAGTTTCGACCGCTTAGAAATCTTACAAGTATTGTATGTCCCAAGTTCGTCTAAAGGCATAGGTAACAATAGAATTTGTATCTTGCCCACCCTCCGCTCTTCAACCTCCCGCGCCATAAGCTTGGTATGTAAACAAAAGAGTAGACAACTGACAACACCACTTTTCTACGGACGAAAAAATATTCCAAGCTCTTTGCAAAACAAAAGCCGAATGTGATGCCACTTGCTGAGAAGTGGTTGAAGTTAGTAAAACGTTCGATAGAATAATACAGTTTGGAAGAAAATCGCTAGTTCAAGACCTTCACTAATCTTCAGCAGCACCTCTCAGAATAATATTTTCTATCTCTGTTGGAGGTACTTCTTCGTCTAGAATATCGCAGCCTTAAGTCGAATCGTCAGAGGCGTATTTTTATTTTTACTATGGTGCCGTTAGCCGTTAAATAATCCGGTATGTTTCACATTTACAGACTTGTAAAAGCTGGATTTTTTATGTTTCTTTTTGGCAAGTGGAATTGATCTGTTTACTATCACCTCTAAAAGAATAATTTCAAAATAATAAAAAATATTAGATATAAAATTTCAAGTTGTAAAAAAAAGAGAAGGGTCATGAATTTAAAAAAATATGCTTCTAGCTCTTCCCTCTATATACAGATTTTCATAGGTAATACGCGCCGTATTATATTACCGTATGCGTGCGTGTACAGTAAGTGTACAGTGTCCTCTTATCGAATATTCCTGGTCATTATTCCGAAAATTATTCCTTAATTCCCTGTGAAAGTCTATTTTTTTGTACAAATGGATTTTTATTTAAATACTGAAGTGGCAGCAGAACGCGTGACCTTAAAAATTAAAAAAAAAATTGTCTGCGGCGCAGGGGAGGTCTTCGACTCCCTGGACCCTCCCTTTGGTGCCGCGCGGATTCTGCTTCACCCACTGCCAATGTATATATATATATATATATATATATATATATATATATATATATATATATATATATAATGTGGGATCACTAACAGCAATTCGTCAAACAGTGAACTATGTATAGTGTGTCGCCATAAATTTCATAGATTATTCGTTACCATAACACACTTGCTGCATCAATATTATTGTATAAAGAAAGGTATTGAAAATGTCATAAAACAGAGAATTATGTATAGTTCGGCGGCATAGAATTGATACACTAGTAGTTACCATAGTGCATTTGCTGTGTCAGTATTTTTTAATTTAGTTTCCCAGTTACGTCCATATCTTATTCATTGTCATAATCATAACGTACTTGCTGGGTCTATATGATTTTTCTAAGTTACTCTAAAATATTGTACCTTAAGTCGATGAAGAGGAGGAGGTGGCTACGGCGCGTAAACTCAAAAGCAGAAATTAATATGCGCGAGGACTTTGCTGCTGGGGAGTGCACAAGTGTAGGATTGCCAAGCATATTTCTAATTTGCATCAGCTTTTTACGTCATCAGTATTGGTTTTGCCGTTTAACTAAATGAAAGACCGCCCGACGTGCTGTTTAATCATTATCCTGCCCGAACTGACCTTCTTGACCCGCCCTGACATCAGTTTGCCTAATTAAAAGCTAAAAGATGGAAAATATGCTCACATGACCCTGATGTATGGCAGGTTGGTTTTTCATTATTTTAGCTTTTAATTAGGCAAACTGATGTTAGGGCAGGTCAGAATGGTCAGTTCAGGCAGGAGTATGACTAAACAGTATCTCAGGCAGGTCTTTCATTCCGTAAAACCGCACAACACAAGTAACCGCCAATACTGATGACGTAAGAATCCGGTGCAAATTGGAATTATGCGGATTACCAAATGCTTCGTGTCATCACTGTTAAAACTGTCTGGTGATTATCAGGATATAATGTCTCAACAATATAGATCACGTTGCTTGTTGCTGTATAAATTTACTGAGGATACTCGATATATAGAGGCGAAATATTTAATTAGTGATAAGACAAATCATGCTTTTAGATATCTTTATGTGTGTGTGTTTTGTTTCTTTAACGTCGACCTATTTCTGCGACTATGGCCAATCACAGACGCCATGGAGCAGTTTCACCTCACTACCCTGGAAATTTTGCCGAACCGCTGTTTTTCTGTAAGGAGGGTAGGGACCTTTAGCGTGCCCAGCACGTATGGACACAGGACCGATGGCTTTACGTCCCCTCCAACGGGCGGAACGTGCAGACATTCAACTTGCTCAAATACAATGCCAGAACCTCGGTTGATAATAATGTTACAGTTTGTACTGAAAAAGTGCAAGGAGAACCCTGGGATCGAACCCATAGGCACACGTTCTTACCCCTGAACCACCGAGGCTCTTTAGATACGTTTATACAAATGAACTTTAGTTTGACCTATATCTTCCAAGTATTCTCAATAAATTTGTACAGCAACAAGCAGAAAAATAAAAAACTCTAGACGCAGCAAGTACGTTATGGTAGTGAATTTTCATAAGAATTGTACACTATTAATAAGATATATTATTAAAACTAAACCTTTAAATTTAAATGGGGCTTGGAGATCGGCTTTAGAGTCCCAGTTAGCGATTATTTGAAAAAATTTATATTTTATATGGAGCTACTAAATTAAAATTTGGTCTTAGATATAATATGTAAGTACTGCAAATGCCTTTAAAAAAGTTTTGTTACAAATTTCATTAAAGTTACAAACGTTTTTCAGAAAAAATAAATGATTTACAAAGGAAATGTACCTGTCGAATTATAAAAATATGTAAGTAAGTAAAATTAAATTTTATTAAATCTGACAACCCGGCTCCTTTATATTTAATTGTCAGGTGACTGTTTCTATTTGAATAATCTACTCAAAATGAAACACATTCACAGTCTAATCATCATTATCAACATTGAAGTGGGAAATGCTGTATGAAATTTGAACTGCTATCTTAGACTGTTGATTCATTTATAATTTTGATTTTTTAATAACTCCTGTCCTCGTATGCCATTTAATTTAAAATTTGGTTAACAGCTATATTGTAATGTCTCCTATACATGTGCAAATTTTCATTCGAAACATTTCAATATTTCAAAAATATTGCGTTTTCAAAATTTTCTCTACATTTTTTTCTAAGAAAAATTAGACGCACGGCGCCCATCTACGAACTCATCCAAGCCATTAATAAAGTCAAGGTAATTCCCAAATTTGATCGAAATCGGTCAAGTATTTTTTGAGTTAGCGGTTGGATATATATATATATATATATATATATATATATATATATATATATATATATATATATATATATATATATATATATATATATATATATATATATATAAACATATAAAAATTTAAACTGACCCCGGATATGGGTTCTAGAGGCCCTAATTCGCGCTCATTTGAATTTTTTTTTCAAAAGTCTTACCATCGATACCTTTCTATTAGTGAATTTTCTTAATGAAAATTCACTAAGAAGCACTGGTTTTCGGAAGTTAGTCTACCATAGTTTCCGAGAAATGCTTAACGAGAAGCAATGTTGATTATCTTTTAAGCATATTAGGTCGTGCATAGTTGAATGTTTAAGGTTATTGTCTACATCATTATAAGTCAATCAAGAAGGTTGTGATTTGCAAATAACTATGTCATATTTCTGTCAAAGGTTTAGCCCTAGTCATTATAGATCAGTTCTATAAGTAGAAGTAAGTCATTATAGATCAGTTGTAGACATAGAAATAAGTGAGTATGTGCCCTTTCTACGTAGACAAAGTAGACGTAAATGTAGACATATATTGTTATAGACCTGTAGACGTTTTTTATGAGATAATAAAGTGACACCTGATCAGCGCCTACAGATAACATTAAAGGGTAAGCAAATAACTTCTTGTACCAGCAAATCGTTATACTCCAAGCACTATCAGGTATCTTTATCTTAAGCAGTTCTGTCCTACAAAATTAAATCCTTGAAAAAATTTGCTACTTTAGATTTGCATGAAACACACTTTTGATTATGGGATATTTAAACTAATTATAAACTAAAATCAGAATGTAAAGTAATATTTGTGATATAAAAATACTAAGTTTGGCACAAAGTTAATAAAACTCACTTGCTGCGTCAAGAGAATCTATTTCATGGTAGCGAATTTTCAATATAATACGACTAACTTAAGAAATAGATAAATTATGATTTAGTAAATGAAACGCAAAACAATTAAATTATAAGACACCACAAAATTTACCGTCGTCGATGGAGATAACACAATTATATCAAGTAAAAATATTTTTTCAAGGATTTTTAATTTTTCATTTCGAATTCTTTCAGAATTCAGAATTTTTAATTTCAATTTCTATCTATTATTCTCTCATTCTTTGTTAAATTATGTTTTTAGCGAATTGTTTGTAAGACGAATAATTACCAAATGAGGATATATATATATATATATATATATATATATATATATATATATATATATATATATATATATACAGTGTGACCCCAGAGAGGTGAAACGACTCCTGTAAAAGATAAAAAATTATCGATTTAAATCATAATTTTTTGGGGTTCAGCCCTGCTTAGTTGGAAACTAATTTCTATCATAATATTAGTTTTGAATAATCAAGTATGCCTTGGAAATTTTCAAAAAACCTATTTTTCTCTAGAGTGTAGTGACTTATATGTGGCAAATATCGCAAGGAGTTATAAAAAAGCTGTGAATTCTATGTGACAAATATCACAAGAAGGTATAAAAAAGTTGTTTAGAATTAAGATTAAGGCCTTTACTCTAAATTTCAAAATTATCGGCTAACTATGATTTGATATTTTTTAATGTTTATGTCACAAATCAAAAAATTTCATTTTTATTTTTGACAGTGCTTTTATCATGAATTTAGATTATGACTAAAGGTTTTTGGCTTGACGCTAGTAAGTTATAAAAAAATGAAAGTAAGTTAAAACCTTAGATTAAATATCAAGCTCTATTAAGCCCCCTCATAAATTAGCGCATTTTTCAATACGGTCTCGGAATTGTCCAAAAGCTGCCTGTACGTGTTCCCTAATAATTGATTAAACTGCCTGTGTTATTCTGTTGTTAGTGAATTTTCGTAGTAAATCACTAATGGGGAGATCCCGACTTTTGAATTTTGAAAAAAATTTTGCAAATGAGCCCGAACTAGGACCCCTAGAACCCATATCCGGGTCAGTTTAAATTTTTATATGTTTATATATATATATATATATATATATATATATATATATATATATATATATATATATATATATATATGTATCACACCAATAACTCAAAAAATAATAGGCCGATTTGGATAAAATTTGGCATGTACCTTCCTTTTGTAAATGGCTTGGATAAGTTCGTTAGTCCGGAAAATCGGACAGGCATTTAAAGAAAAATAAATTTTGGTTTTCCTCAAAACGTCAACGTCGCGATTTAAAACGTCAAAATTGGTAACATTTAGGCAATGAACCTGAAATTAATATGAGCTATGAAAAGAAAATGTCTCAAGAAGAATGTTTTACAAAGACTGAACTCTTGGTTTCAATCGTCATTGTCCTTCATTTTACTAAAATGTTCCCAGAAAATTAATTTCAAATAGACCCTTTCTCTGATGCTTTGGCAGTAGTGTTGGCTATAGAGTTTATCGTTTAATGGTATATTATTTTTGTTGAATTTTCGTAAAAAATCATTAAAGCTCAATATATCCGTTATTATGCAAGTTACGAAAAAAAATTTGTATACATTAATTATAGGGTGTCTTGAGCTACATCTTAAAAAATATTTCCACAATTATAGTGTGGCCCATAAGTCGTTGGTGATTCAAATGTTCTTTTTTTTTTCAATCGAACACGCCCTATGTTATTGCATTTTCCATCGAAATATAATACATCTTTGTAAGAAAATAATTTCGGGACGTAGCAAGTGCGCAATAGTAGCGAATTTTCATTAAATGCTTCAAATTTGAATAGCTCAATTTGCTATTAACCTATAAGGTTGACCAGGAAACCATTTTTTCTGGAACAATTCAAGTTTACTTTCGGAAATTTTCGTACATTTTCAAACAAGAAAGTTATTTTGTTGAAACATGGCACATTGTTTCCACTATATAGATTACACTGGTAACCAAATTTGATGCCTGCTTTCTTAAAAAAACCTATTTGCTATTAAAAACATTTTTATGAAAATTCACTACCATAACGCACTTGCTGCGTCCAGAGTTTTTTATATTTCACTATCATTCGGAATGTGTTCTTGGTAAGCTATTTGTTTTACCCGTCCCAAAAAAAAAAATCCATTATTGTAAGGTCTGGGGATCTAGCAGGCCAAGATGTAACGCTCATTCTCCCAAACCATCTTCCACCAAACTGATTATTTAGCCTATAAGTATCATTTGTGTGGAATGGGCAGGGCAGCCGTCATGTTAAATGAAATGAGACTGTTGAATATTTAAAGGAAGTTTGTCAATAAATGTTTACAGAATTTGTAAGTATGCTAATTCAACCTTCCTTGGATAAGACTCGATGATTCCTAGCTCGCATGACATTGCACATCACACATTCACTTTTTAAAGTACTGCCTTCTTGCTTTAATTACATTATGAGGACTGCCTTCGCTCCAATATCGACAATTTTGGGAAGATGGAACACCATTCGTGGTAAAAGTATTTTTGTCGGAAAAAATTATTAGTTTATGAAAATTTCTGTTTTCCAAAATTAACTTCCCTAAAGACAAACAGAACAGAATCTCTTTGCTTCGTCACCTTCCTCCAAAGTGTGGAAAAAATTTGACTTTTTATGGATAAATTCTATTTGCTTTATAAATGTAATAATAATAATAATAATAATAAACGGGTTTTACTTATGTTTTATATGTAAGTTT
Source organism: Tillus elongatus (assembly GCA_964006375.1). Taxonomy (NCBI): domain Eukaryota; kingdom Metazoa; phylum Arthropoda; class Insecta; order Coleoptera; family Cleridae; genus Tillus; species Tillus elongatus. The sequence continues at coordinate 225,755,598 of OZ023262.1, read as the reverse complement.
CGATTCCTGAGTGATATTTTGGGATCTGCATGTATTGAATCTAAAGCAACTAAAGTACGTGCATCATTTTCGTTATGAGCTTTTTTATCTTTCTGCATGAAGTGAATGCTTCCGGTTTTAAAAAATCTCTTGGTTAAACTGCAAGCAGTCCTTTTGTCAATTGCAGTATTTGGACATTTTTCACCAAACAAAGCAATAACCACATTTATCGACCTTCCGCTGCTTCTATAACACTGAATCACATATACTTTCTCTTCTGAAGTTAACATTGTATTTAAAGTTTAAGAAAGTATAAGGTAATGTTTGACTGTTAAGTTTAAGAGTTTGATAGATACAATTTTGCTTTTCCATGGCTGTTTTTGTTACAAATAAAATCCTTTGATAGTGAAATATTAAAAAACGAGACAACACATGCAGTGCCATCAATAACTAGAGAATACTTACAGGCAGCTTTTGGAGAATTTCGCAACCGTATTGAAATAGGGCTGCAAACTGATTCATAACTTCCACATAGTTGTCATATTTTATTTTCTTCGGAAAGACATTCTCATGGAATGAATTTAGGACCCATGACTTGACCACAAAGAAAATATTCGTATTCCTGTACCCATACACTTTCGAAACGTTATATTACTCGAGTTTTATTGAAAAAATGTCAGTTTTCACTAAATCACCCCCTATTTGTCCCCTACGCCCTAAAGCGATCTTACCCAAAAATAATTCGAAGCGTTTCTTTGTCAGTGCTAACTGGATACCAAATTTTAAGATGGTATCTCAATTCGTTCGAAAATTATGGCGCCTATTAACAGACAGACGTACATGCCAAAAGACTGACAGACCGACAGACCGATCGACCAACAGACCGACGGACAAAAAAAATTCGCTCCATAATCAAATTTTATCTATGTTTTGAGACTTCTTTCGCCGTTTTAGCAAAAACAAAAATTTCGAAATTTTGTCAACAATATTCCACCCCCACACATTCAACCCCTAATTTAATTTCGGCACAGTATACCAGATGTTTGCTGAAATAAAAAGTTTAAACCCTAAAACGGTATATTAATCGAGTTTTAACGAGAAAATGTCAATTTTGATACTTTTTACGACGTTTACGCGAAAACAAACTTTTGAAATTTTTGTCGCGGATGCGATACTTCCACACTTTGTGACGATATGGAAGTAAAATGCGCTAATTTATGAGAGAACTTAATAGAGCCTGACATTTAATCTGAGGTTTAACTTACTTTCATTGAATTATAACTAATTAGTGTTCATCCAGTAACTTATAGTAATATTTTGAGTGTGAAATTTTATTTATTCATAATAAAAGAGCTGTTTAAATTAAATTGTGTAAAATGTGAAATATAGACATTAAAAATGAAAAATCATAGTTGGCCGATGATTTTTAAATTTGGTATCGACGCCTAAATGTTGATTTTTAACTACTTTTTTATATAACTTTTTGTCGTATTTGCTACATAAAAGGCACTTCACTCTACCGAAAAATAGGTTTTTTGAAAACTTCCAAAGCATACTTGATTTTTCAAACCTAAAATTATGATAGAAATTAGTCTTTACCCAAGCAGGGATGAACCCCAAAAAATGCAAATTCAAATAGAGAATTTTTCTTTTAAACAAAAGTCGATTCACCTATCCGGGGACAGACTATATATATATATATATATATATATATATATATATATATATATATATATATATATATATATATATATATATATATATATATATATATATATATCTGTGTGTGTGTGTGTCTTTATTCTTAAATTTGGACCACCCACCCCTCTTACAAGTGTATTTTGTGTGCTACCCCCTCTTACTTTATTTTGAAAGTTAAAAAAGGAAATGTCAATAACAAAGGAGCACATCGTTATTGTCTGGTTAATTCAACGTTTTTTGTCTCTTTTTTTTTCGAAATTTGACCTTCCTTCTGAGATATTCAATGAAATTCGTAATGTCTCATTGCATAAATTTCATTTAACGTTATAACAGGCCATGGAAATCGAAAATTTGAGTAAACCGATATCTGTGAAAACTATTGCCAAAAATATTATCTCAAGAGTGTTTTTAGTGCTAAGAAAATTAATTAATTAATTAATTTAATAGTATATGCTTATTACACAATTTTCAATAAACTTATTCAAGTAAGAAAATAAATTACAATCATTGCTCAAAATGTGTCATTTCTGGCTCTATACACTTCTGGCATCGACGAGGTGGATTATTTTTTAATTCATCAAAAATACGTTTTATCCTTCGGATTAATTCTGCACGGGTATTTACTGTCGTATAATATGCACTGCCCTTTAGATGGCACCAAACGAAATAATCCAGAGGATGCAGATCTGGCGAGCGCTACGGCCAAGCCACCGGTCCTTCCCAAGAAATCCACATATTTGCATGGTTGTTGGGTAGCCGTAGAATGCATCGACGAGGATAATGATCATTCGACCACTGCCGTACTAGTCTTTTGGAATGCGCAGGAGCACCATCCAATTGCATCCAGCTCTCTTGGCGTAAATTTAAGAGGACATATTCAGGCACATCGGGGAGCGAGTTTTCCTAAATCTCGTGAAATAAATCCCTATTTAAACCGGGAGGTCCACAAAGGTAATTACTAGGAACACCTATCCACACATTTACACTGAACTGTTGCTGAGACGAAGCTGGTCTGACACATCCAGAATTGACTTCACTCTAAACATGAAGGTTATGATAATTCACAATTCCGTCTCTTGCGAAATTATGTCCAAAAGATCTTATGCACAAATTGTGGATTTATTTCTCTTGAATATCAAACCCATTTACAAAAAATTAGACCTTTCTCAGCATCTCCTAACAGCAAACCTCGAACTGGTTAAAATGATTTGGCTTGAGTGCCCTCAGTACTTGTGTTTGAGATAAATGGATAAATGACTGCTCGATTTCGCTGATTATTTCTTAGCTATACACTACGATTCGGTTCATTGTAGTGGCGCAAACCATTTTCCAAAAACTACGATTTATATCTACAAAAACTTGTGCATTTAAAACTCTTCTATTTGCGAGGCGTGTTCGGTACTCTGGAACTTCGCTCTCGGAATTACCACCACAGAAACCATAAAAATAATGTATATTGGCGTATCCTGCATTTGTAAACGTTTCAGGGATATTTTCTTAGCACTAAAAACACCCTTAAGATAATACTTCTGACAATAGTTTTCACAAACATCAGTTTACGCAAATCTCAGTGAGTTTTGGTTTCCAAGGCCCATTTTAACGTTAAATGAAACTTACGCGACTAGGGCGCTACACTGACACAAATATCATTGAATATTCCAGAAAAAACGCAAATTTTCGGAAAAAAAACAAGAGACGAAAAAGTTACAGAATTATTCAGATAATAAGGGTTTATATATATATATATATATATATATATATATATATATATATATATATATATATATATAGTGCCCCCGAATTAATTGGACACTAGCTTAGGGCTGGCACAAAAATAAAGCGATTGGGCTCAACGTGCCTAAGTAAAATGTTGTCGTTTTCGTTTTAAATAATTTTTGTTAAAACATTTTTTTTTATATCTTGAAAGTGGTTTAACGTATTATTACGAAATGTGGCATGGTATTAATAGGCACCATGCGTAATACGCTGAGGGTATCAATTTCACCACTGACGCTAGGTGGCGCCACCGACAACAGCACTGGTCGATTATCATGGTCAAATTTTTGGTCCAGCCGGTATGCACATTTTCGAACAAAAATAAAAAAGGCCATTTAGTTCCACACAAAAATAGGTATACTTCTTTGAGGTCGCGTTTTCAAAATAAACATACTTTTGCAATTAAAACCAAAAATCTGTATTTCCTTTGTTGCTAAGTATGTTATGGTAGCAACTTGTTTAGCATAACTTGTCGGAACCAACTGATATTAAACAAGTATGCCGCGTCAAAAGGATTTTTTTAAATCATAAATGCGCGATATGGTGTGCCTTTATGCCCAGGAAAATTTTTGTTCGCGCAGAGCTGCAAAGCGCTATTTTGAGGTTTATCCTGATAGAAGGCAATTAAACCATAAAATTTTTAACGCACTGTACGATAGATTAGGTGAAACTGGCTGATTTCATCTCAAAAATAGAAATTCAGGAAGACCGACTGTACTTGTTGCTGATATGGAAGACGAAATCATAGTTCCTACTGTAGAAGACACGGAAACCAGCACGACACGTGTTAGTGCATCAACGTGTATAAGCATCTTCTGTGTCCAGAACCATACGCAAAGAAAAGCTGCATCCGTATCATTTCACTCGAGTTCAGCAGCTTTTACCGCATGACCTACCAAGAGGACTTCAATTCATTTTTGGAAGAGAGAACGCTATTTAGAGGATCTTATGTTCAACAAGAAAATGTTATTTACTGATGAAGCCTCATTCATCAGATGATGCATGCCTAATTTGCGGAATAGCCATACCTATGCGATTGAAAATCCTCATGCTCTCGGCGAACATCATTTTCAACATGAATTTTTAATAAACATTTGTTGTGGCATTCTTGGAAATTGTATTGTGGGACCGTTTGAATTGCCACATAGACTTAACGGAGCAACGTATCTCTTGCTTTTGAGAAATAATTTATCGATCATTTTAGAAGATGTACCTTTAACTTTAAGGAGTGACTCTTGGTGCATGCATGACGGGGCTCCAGCACATTACATCCGAGATGTGCGAAATTATTTAGATGAAATGTACCCTCAAAAGTAGATTGGTAGAGGTAGTGCGCACCCATGGCCAGCGAGTCGCCCCGATTTACATTCCCTAGATTTTTACTTTTGGGGTTGTTTAAAGTCACTGATCTACAAAGATCAAATAAATAACCGCCTGCAAATATGGGAAAAAATTGTACAGGGCGTTAATGATATCAGAGCTCAACAAAATTCATTTTTTAAAGTAACAGATAATTTGAATAAACGAGTCAGCAAATGCATTGCCGTAAACGGTGAGTATTTTGAACACTTACTCTGACTTGTTGTTTTGCTTCTAAAGTTGCAGTTTAATTTTAGATTAATTTAAATAGGTAGATCACTGCAATTTGTAACAATCTTTCCGATACCCATTTTGTTAACTATATCTTTTTAAATAATAGTTTTATAGATGCTATTTTAACAAATGTATCTTTCGATAACATACATTTTATTGTGCTAAAAAGTATCTACAACAGATACACAAATTTGAGTTAAGATCGGAGTCTTCGAGAATACATAATCTTTGCGCATAATTGTTAATTCAATTTCATTGAAAAAATACGTTTATTTTGACAAACGGTCAACTTTTTCGACTTCAAAGAAGTATACGTTTTTGTGTGAAACTAAATGGGTTTTCTTAATTTTTTTTAACGAAAATCTGCATACAGGACGGACAAAAAATTATGACCATGTGAATGAACCAGTATTGCTGTCGGTGCGCCACCTAGCGGCAGTGGTGAAATTGATACCGTCGTCGTATTACGCATAATGCCTAATAATACCATGCCACATTTCACAATAATACGTTGAACTATTTTCAAGATATTTGAAAAAATAGTTTTAAGAAAATTTATTAAGCACCCTCTAAAACGAAAACGAGTACCATTTTACTAAGGCATGTTGAGCCCAATCGCTTTATTTTTATGCCAGCTATGAACCCTTAGCTAGTGTCTAATTAATTATGGGACACCTCTATATATATATATATATATATATATATATATATATATATATATATATATATATATATATATATATATATATATAACGTGATTCATTTCCCCGATAAAGTCCAATAGCTTCCTTAAACTTTACTTTTTAGAAAATACCTTCAGACAAAAGTTTTCTACCATGTTACACCACATCCACAAAACTTGAAATTCAGCGCAAGTAGCTGAAAAGTACTTGTCTATCTGGTGATGAAAAATCATATTTTATGTACAGGCTGGTTGCTAGAGAGGCTGCCATTTGCTGAAATTCCAATATAAATAACTCGAAATTTTCAAATAGAACATCCTGTATATGAGCACCTCAATCAATGCAAAAATTGATTATCTTTCGGATGGATATGGGTTTTTTACATGTAGAGCTGATAATTACTGTGTTATTCAAAAGTTATCAATTTGATTGCAACTACGTGATTTTATGATTGAGTTATGGCCGTTTGCACCTTGGCTTCTAGAATTCACGAACAGTGTTTCCCTCCATGGAGACAAGCGACAATTTTGACGTTAAAAAGACTTGAAAAGAAATTTGAGCTAGATTATTCGATGCTTTTCAGGGCATCAAAATAGAAAAATTTTGCTGCCAAAGGAAATGTTCTTATCAATGATTGAGAGGCTAACATTGTTTTGTCAAAAATCTATCACTTCTGCCTGTTTTTTTTACTTGACAAATGCAAACTATTCTCAAATAATACATTCTCGAACTAACCACATAAATTCAATTGAGTGATGTCACCAGATAGAATTCTAGTACAGAATGAACATTAACATTAATGATTTGTTCATTCGTAGAGGTTAAACTACTACTACTAGAAATTCTTGAATATAACATCCTGTATATAAGCACCTGAAACAATGCAAAAATTAATTTGCTTTCAAATTTATATCCAATTACTTTCATCTAAAAGCGATACATTCTCTATTTTTTTAAAGTTACCCAGTAAAGATTCGAATCACAGAAGATTATTTACTTGGAACTAGTTTAATAGATATCAGAGGAGAAATAACAATGGAGTAAACAAGTAATAAATTAAATACAATAAACTGATAATATCTAATGAATAAAAAAATTAACGAATAATCAACAAATAACGAATAATAATTATTTTAGGAATGGATTATAAAAGGTGCTCGAATTGACGACCATTTTGTTCAAGGCAAAGTTGTAGCCTTCTTCCATATGATCCGTGGACATTGGAAAGCATTGCACCACTAATTTGCCGAAATGCATCCTGTACTCGCTCTCGCATATCTTCTCGTGTTGTTGGTGGAGTGTGATACACATAATTTGTCACAAATCCCCTTAAAAAGAAATCACAGCAAGTAAGGTCGGGAGACTTTGGAGGCCAGGCTACTGGTCCACTCCTGCCAATCCACCTTCCTTCGTACTCTTGGTCAAGATCTTGTCTAACTACGGCAGCATAATGCTGTAGAGCACCATCATGCTGTATCCACATATCTTGCCTAACTTGTAGCTGTACATGCTCCATTAAGACTGGTAAATCATTAACCAGGAACTGGTGGTACATTGGTCCATTTAGAGGCCCATCAAAAAATGTGGTTCAAGAACGGTATTGCCAATGATTCCACCCTGAACATTAAGCATCCACCTATTCTGGAAGTTACCAAATCTTGTTACGTGCGGATAGTTTTCTGCATAATGGTGTAAATTGTGCATATTTGGGAGTCCGTTATTATGGAAATAGGACTCATCCACAAAAAGCACTTTGCGAAAAAAACTCCTGTCCATCTCATATTTGATGCACTGCCCACTGACAGTACCTCATTCTGCGCTGAAAATATTCATTTACCAGTACTTGAGCTACTCGGAAGTGGTAGGCATGGTACTTATGAAACTTGAGAACTTGTTGAAGTGAGGACTGATCCATATCTAATGTTTTCGCAATAGCTCTTTGACTACGTGTTGGCTCCTCAATCACTGATAAAATAACACCAAGGGCCACATCTTCTTTGATGGCAATGTTTTTTTTTTTGGTGCTCGGTAAAATACAGACGAATTCTGCTCAAATCTGTGTTTGAGCCTTTTCAATGACAAAACTGTCGGCTGTCTTCGCAGGGGATAGCGCTGCTTATAAATACGAGAAGCCAAAAGACAATTTCCAGAACATTCACCAATTATGTACACCATCTGTCTCAATTCTTCCTTATTTAAGTTCATTTTAGTGAATTTTCGTAGAAAAAATTCACTAATGGGGAGATCCCGACTTTTGAATTTTGAAAAAGTTTTTGCAAATGAGCGCGAACTAGAACCCCTAGAACCCATATCCGGGGTCAGTTTCAATTTTTATATGTTTATATATATATATATATATATATATATATATATATATATATATATATATATATATATATCTATATTTATATATCTATATATATATATATATATATATATATATATATATATATATATATATATATATATATATATATATATATATATATGTATCACACCGATAACTCAAAAAATAATGGGCCGATTTTGATAAAATTTGGCATGTACCTTTCTTTTGTTAATAGCTTGGATAAGTTAGTTAGTCAGGAAAATCGAACGAGGTTTTCCGGGAAAATTTTGAGTTTTCATTCGAAAAAAATTCATATCTCAAAAAGTAATAAGCCGATTTTTATAAAATTTGGCACATACCTTTCTTTTCTAAATGGCTTTGACATGTTTGTTAGTCAGGAAAATCAGACGAGGTTTTCCGGAAAAATTTTGAGTTTTCATTCGAAAAAAATTCATATCTCAAAAAGTAATAAGCCGATTTAAATAAAATTAGGCAGATACCTTCCTTTTGTAAATGGCTTTGACATGTTTGTTAGTCAAGAAAATCGGACGAGGTTTTCCGGGAAAATTTTGAGTTTTCATTTGAAAAAAATTCATATCTCAAAAAGTAATAAGCAGATTTTAATAAAATTTGGCATGTACCTTCCTTTTGTAAATGGCTTTGACAAATTTGTTATTTAAAAAAATTGGACGAGGTTTTCTGGGAAAATTTTGAGTTTTCATTTGAAAAAATTTTTTATCTTAAAAAATATAAAATCTATGATAACCAAATTTGGTAGGTAGGTTTACGATATAAAAAGTAAACTATACACCAAAATTTAGATTTCTATGTTACAAGAAAAAAAAGTTATAATAAAATATTTTGTGCCAGATCATTTCTATGAAAATTCACTACCATAACGCACTTGCTGCGTCCAGGCTTTTTAATTATGTATACTAACTATAACACAACTACACAATCACACAACAACGAACAGACAATGTTGTAAATACTGGTCAAATCTGACATTTTGGAGAATTCTGTCATGACCAGTGCACACTATACAAAACGGAAACAATCCAATCATATCATGTAGTTGCAATCAAATTGATAACTTTTGAATAACTCAGAAATTATCAGCTCTACATGTAAAAAACCCATATCCATCCGAAAGATAATCAATTTTTGCATTGATTCAGGTGCTCATATACAGGGTGTTCCATTTGAAATTTTCGAGTTATTTATAATGGAATTTCAGCAAATGGGAGCCTCTCTAGGAACCACCCTGTACATAAAAAATAATTTTCCGCACCATCACCAGATAGACAAGTACCTGTCAGCTACTTGCACTGAATTTCAAGTTTTGCGGATGTGGTGTACGAATGATACCAGTACCTGAAAAAAACTCTACATCTGTCAAATTTTTTGAAGAAACTTGAATAACTTGAAAACCATTGACTTTTATGCCATAGCACTTCTTATAATTTGTAATCAAAATTATATTTAAAATCAAAAAATATAATAATATATAGGGTATTTCATTTAAAAAAACAAAGGTACCTAGTGCCAGTGACATATGGACCATGCTGTGTAGCTGAAAATAATTTTAGATTATGGACCTTAACATAGTAGAAAACTTTTGTCTGAAAGTATTTTCCAAAAAGTCTAGTTTAAGGAAGCTATTGGACTTTATTGGGGAAATGAATCACGTTGTGTATATATATATATATATATATATATATATATATATATATATATATATATATATATATATATATATATAATATTTTATAGGTAAATTTATATTTAGAATTTAGGAATTGTAATAAGGAAGATTTATAGCCATTATGTCATTTAGATTGTTATCTGTCTAATCGCTGTACATTTTTAGCATAACAATGCAACCCATTCCTCAGAAAGATACGTTAGAGGGGGAAAGGACTGCTAATGGCCCAGCAGATACAAAGCCTTCTGAACAAGAAGGCCGACAACAGTGTCCAACAAGTGAGAGTAGCGGTCATAACAGTAGTCCGATGTCTCTTCAGAGAACTATACATTTGCTGGATCGAAAGGAAATTTTCAGAAAGATGAGTTTTTTAAACTTTTCTACCGAATCTTTTGTGAATGAAAACATTTCTGGCAATAATAATCTGCTCTTGACAAAGCCACATGATGAGTCTCCACCACCACCATATCCAAATGTAGACTACTCCTTAACAGTATCACCTTCTCAGCTTTTAAATGCTGAAAACTTTAACATGGTAGGTGCGATAATATAATGTTTAAAAAATTAAAACATTACGTTAAAATACGCAAGTGGAAGAAAATATTTAACTAATACTTACTTTGTCTATTCCAGCATGTTGAAAGTCCAGGATGTAGTTCCTGGTATCCAAATCCAGTGAATTTTCAACAGCAACCCCTAGGAAACAATGGTAAGTATAATACGATATTTCAACAACATTGAAAAAAGAGATACTCAACTCGATAACTGTGTTTTTTCCATGTATGTTCTTTGACTGTTTGATAATGACCTCAAAAAATGTGACTCTTAAGCTTAGGGTGGTTTTATAGATTTTTTAAATCCAATATACTATTCTATGGCTGTTTTTAAATTGACCAACGCATAGTTTGTAAGAACTACTATAAGATCAAAAGTTTTGCTAATCTGACAGTTTGTCGTTAATGCATCGACACATACTTTGGGAAGACACCTCGATCTCTATATAAAAAAATTAGACACTGATTTTCGGCTGCTATTTTTTGCAAAAAAATCATTTTAAAGTACTTTCAAATTATGTAAAATTAAATGTGTCGTCTATAAGAAAAAGAAAGTCGACTATCCCTCAATATTATTTTGGCGTGATATCGCAAAATTGACTAGACCAACCGATTTGCCGTACTCTTTTACATATAAATAGCTTTCGTTTTAGTGAATTTTCGTAGAAAAAATTTACTAATGTGGAGATCCGACTTTTGAATTTTGGAAAAGATTTTCAAAATGAGCGCGAACTAGGATCCCCTAGAACCCATATCCGGGGTCAGTTTCAATTTATATATATATATATATATATATATATATATATATATATATATATATATATATATATATATATATATATATATATATATATATATATATATATATATATATATGCGTGTGTGTGTGTGTGTGTGTGTCACACCGATAACTCAAAAAATAATCGGCTGATCTTTATGAAATTTGGCTTGTACCTTCCTTTTATATGTGGCTTGGACAAGCTTATTAGCCACGAAAATCGGATCAGGTTTTCCGCGAAAATATTGAGTTTTCTTTCGAAAAAAATTTTTATCTCAAAAAATAAAAAACCTATGGTAAACTAAGGTTTACTATATAAAGAGTAAACTAAACGCCAAAAGTTAGATTTCTATGTTACAAGAAAAAAATGTTATAAATAATATTTTGTGCAATATTATTTCTATGAAAATTCAGTAACATAACGCACTTGCTGTGCCCAGACTTGTTTTTAATTTACAATAATCAATTAGAAGAAAAAACAGAAAACCATAAATTGGTAGTGAATTTCCATAAAAATACTTTTAATAGCGAACATGCCTTTTTTAATTATAGCAGGTATCAAATTTGATTACCAGTATAATTTATATAGTAGAAACAATATACCATATTTCATCAAATGAACTTTTCGACAAAACTCCCAAAACAGTTTTTTAGATGAAAAGTTACAATTTTTTCGCGAAAATCCGGAAACATTTTTTTTAAGAGCTTGTTAAACATTTATTATTATGCGCTTCACTTTTGCACACACAAATTACAAGCTGTCCTAATTGAAACAATTGAGTCGCAACACCTCGATTTTTTAAATTCAATCACTATTTGAGAGCGCCTGTGTACGGAATCTCAATTTTGTCATGAAATAGTATAAACAAGAACCTCTCTGAATGCGTCATTTACATGGGACTGATTTCTATTGGTAAAAACGCCGTCACAATTTTTGATATGTGCCAAAAATGTGAGAAGTTGCGCAACAATTGAAATAAGGCGAAAACAAGCATGCACTACAATTTGATGGAAAATGCAAAATGCAATAAAATCAGGGATGTCCGATTTAAAAAAGAAGATTTGTATCGCCAATGACTTATAAGCCACCTGTGATAGTCTAAATAATTTTTATAAGGTGCAGCTTCAGATACCCTATAATTAACGTATACAATTGTTTCTCGTATCTTGTATAATAACAGTAATACTCAGCTTTACCGTAGAAATGCGTCGGCCTGTATATACGTAAACAGATAAAAACTGAAACTAACCCCGTATATGCGTTCTAGGGGAACTAGTTCACGCTCATTTAAAAATGTTTTTAAAATTCAAAGTCGCGCTCCCCTAATTAACGAATTTCTTCTACGAAAATTTGCTAAAAGTCAATTAAACCATAAACTCTATAACTAAAACTACTGTTAAAGCATCAGAGAAAGGGTCTATTTGAAATGAATTTTCTGAAAACATTTTACTAAAATTAAGAACAATGGCGGATGACGCTAAAACTTAAGGATCTGTAAAACACACTTCGGGCGACATTTCTCTACATGCCTGTATTCGCTTTAGGCTCTTTTCCTAAAAGTTGCCAATTTTGACGTTTCAAATCGCAACTTTGGCGTTTTATGAGAAAAAGTTTTCCAAAGTTTTCTGACATTTCTGGACCTTTTTGCACCAAAAAACTCGGTCGTTGTTTGTAACATACAATAGTTTTTTTTATCCACACAAAATATTTTGCTTTTGTGCGTTTATGTGGTTAACAGTGGCACCCAAATCTTTTTCTTAAACTACCTAAAACCTTTTTCTTTTAACAGATAGATCCAAATTTTGGTACGTAGTTTATTTTTTGTGACATAAACACGCGTATCAAATTTGGTTGCCCTAACTTTGTTATTTCCGAAAATATAAACATTTTCCGAAAGAAAACTGGTTCGATTTGTCTTCAAGCTATTTACCCACCTACCAAGATATAATTATTCACAAAATGATATTCGATAAAGCTCAAAGAAAACGTTTATCATGAAAATTTGCAAACATTTTTTTACGAAAATCAGAAAATATTTTTTACAATAACTTATTAAACATTTATTGTTAATTACCAAAATTTTAGAAAATTTTTATAAACAATGGAAACAAAAAAATTGTATACGGGACCTCGATTTTTTTTTCACGAATAATATAAACGAAAACCTGTCTGAATGCGTAATTTTCATGGAACTCTGCTATATATTTGTAAAAACGCCGTATCATATAAGGTCCCTATACCATATAAGGCCATGTTAAGGTTTAATTTTTTTTTACTGCAAGACTTTTATTATAAAATAATACGAAACTATGGGGGATTTATTGCTGGGTTTATTAGTATGTAAATTTATTTTATTTTTGTGGTAAATTTATTAACAAAGTTAAAAAAAATAAAAATGATCTAGTAATCATTGGCCTTAAGAGGAACAGGGTGTTCTTAATAAGGCCAACATATCAAAATGGTAAAAAAACAAAAAAAACTGTATTACAAAAATTATTGCTGTATTAAAACTGTATCACAAAAATGAAAATAAATTTAAATGATTTAGTAATCATTGGCCTCAATAGGAATAGGGTGTTCATAATAAGGCCAATATTTCAAAATTGTTAAAAAATAAAAGAAACTGCATTACAACATTTGTTACAAAAAATAAACACATCACAGGGCAACAAAAAAATAATTGTTAGCCTACAAACAAAAACGATTATCCTATTGTGAACAGGTGTGACACACAAACGGTGTTTTGTCTTCCCTGCATAAACCAATGCATTCTTCGTGCATATACCTGAAGCACGAAATGCAGCAGCGCATATCCAAGACTTCATCTCTGTCACAAATGAAACAATACCAAGATTCTCCTTTTTTTGGCTTAGTTTTTTTAAGAGGTTGCTGCTTATTGGTCGTTTTCTTTTTCTTTTTTCGGGTTGATGCTTGAACTGCATTTGTGTTAGGTTTTGCTTTTGCAAATAAGTCTTTTCTTACTATTTGGGCTGATGAATTTAAAGCCTTGCGCCGTGGCGTAGTGGAAGTTTTTATTTTGGGTGTTGGAAGTAAATTACAGAAACTGTAAGACATTTCATTAGCTTTTGGTGAATTTTGTTAGTTATCAGACTTGTCTGAGCAAGGTTTAGGTAAGTTATGGTCGTCGTTTATCCCAAGACGTAATTCAGGAGACTTTTGGAGATAGTGTGAACAGCAAGGTGAATTTTTTCGAATGTTTGACTCAGGAGGCAACTCGGGTGAAGTTTCAGACAATCTTCCCCGTAATATTGCTAGTGGTACTATCCTGGAGCCTGACCAATCAGAATCTGATTCGTTGTGATTTATGCTCCCATTAGAGTCTTCATCTTTACTTCCATCATCATCCTGTGGATTAGATTCTTGAGCAACCGCTTCCTGTAGAGGTCTTTCAGTCAATGTGCTAGGGGCCAACGCGCCTTCCTGTATCACATCTGGATTGAATGGGTATATCCCTGTGTCTCGGAATCCTGATATTAAGTTTGCTGGCGACGTTGCTTTGGGCCAAATTGCACTAAGAATGATTCCGAATCTTCATTTCGTAATCTTACGATCAGGTTCTTGCACCCAATACTTTAGAACTTCCTCTTCCCAAAAATGTTCAAATGAGCGGAACACACTTTTATCGAGCGGCTGCAGCTCATGTGTTGTGTTACTCTGGAGACAAAGAAGGGTCACCTTATGTGTATCAGCAGCTTCTACAATATTAGCATCTAAATGTGAACGTGCCCCATCAAATATCAACAAACAACGTCCACCTGTTTTGTACCTATCAAAATGATCTAACCACTTGACAAATGTGGCTGCAGTCATATTTCCTCTCGCAGTCATTTCTATTGATGTACCTGGTGGCATTGAATCTATCCACTCCGGCTTCTGGCGCTTACCTTTGAAAAGGATCATAAGAGGTATGGCCTGACCTAAAGCGTTTCCACATGCTACAACGGTAACGCTCCCTGCCTGTTCTTGCGCGATAAGATGGACCCTCTTGCTTCATCTTCTGGCAAGAACTTATTGCTGTTGATGGAGGGTGAGACGGCATCCTTTTTCGTCCATATTGTAAATAAATTGTGGCTGATTTACAAAATTTAAATCAATCAACCCTTGTTTTAGCCTTTGAAAATGGTTATTTACAGTCGCCTTGTTTACTATTTGGGCCCTTGCTGGATTCATGGATTGAGCTTTTCTCTGAGCTACTTCGGGGTGCCTCTTGTAAAACAGGTTCATCCATTTGCGCGCTGCTAATCTAGTCTCTTGAGAAAAAAACATGCTTCAAATTATTTTCTTCGGCGAAGGTGAAAACACTTCTTCCGGGGACTTTGCTTGTTAGCGGTATCCTTCGGCTAGCTTGAAAATTCGTTGGCATAAATCCGCTTCTTGCTGTTTGCTCAAAAGACTCCTACGGTCTAATTTTCTTTTTGTGCTCCCAGTCCTTATATGGTTTCTCAGTGTTCTGCGGGGAAGGTTATACAGTCTGGATGCTGCAAGTACGGGCATCCCATCGCGGACTTCTTGCACTGCATGCTTCAATGCGTCCTTCGTCCACGAGGCCCTTTTTTTAGCCATATTTGAAATACCTTGATAAAATAAAATGTTACAAAATAAGGCCACTAGGTACTGCACTTAATAAGGCCACTTTATTATGTGGCTTTATTAAGAGCAGTATAATTTCATTAAAAAAGAATTCTTATTAAAAACTGCAAATGCATAATGGTTATTTATTTACAAAACTATTTGTTATGCTCCCTTATAAACAAACGAACTCATAACACGTTCAAACCTCTAACCTTATACTGCGCAACTGCCGATAATATAGATTCGTGTACCGGCATCTAGCGATCATTCTAAAAACTTTAAAATATTGTCAGACATAGTACTGCAGATGTCTTTACATATAAGGTAGCTGAATAGAGAATTCTGTTTAAAACGTGACTAAAAATGTGTTCTGGCTTTATTAAGTACATGGCCTTATATGGTAATTATATAATAATGCCTTGGGCTTCTTCTAAGAGAAATGTATGTCCAAGTAAAATCTTCCAACAATTTTTACGTATCTTGCTTACTTTTTACTAGATAAAAAAACTAAATATACGAAGTGATATTGGGGACTCTACGACAAAATAATTTTTGCTCTAACTAGAAGGGGATAAAATATAGATATTTGCCACAACCCACTTGCTGCATAAAATTTGTTCTCTTTGAGATCATGTTTCTCTTTGTTGACCTAACTTATCAGCATTTACGGCTATTAGAGTAAAATATTTAAAAATCTTTTGTATTTAATAATTTATCAGTATATTTTAAATCCATAACTGAACTTATTATATTTGCAGGTTTCATAATGCAACAGCAATATCAACAGCAACAAAAAAATAACACCAATGGTACTAAAAGGGCCCGCACAGCGTACACCACAATGCAGTTGATGCAGTTGGAGGAAGAATTTGAAAAAAATAATTACTTATGTAGACCAAGAAGGATACAATTAGCTCAAGGACTGAATTTAACAGAGCGTCAAATTAAAATTTGGTTTCAAAACAGGAGGATGAAGAAAAAGAAGCAGTCGAAGCAAGGTTTCAGCAATAAAACATACGAAGCCAGATCAAAGGTCAAATCACCCCCACAAGTGTCCCCTACTTCCACAGCTTCATCAAATAGTACTGCAACAGGAAATACGTATCCTTGTTTGAATGGTGACACTGGACTGTCACAACAATATTTACTGCCAAGGACAGTTTCAGGTTATGAAATGAATGTTAAACCTGAGTATCTAGACTACACCAATTACCATAATTCTTATATCCAAGCGGGTCTTGAGCAGCTTCAGATTGGTAACAACATAACACAAAACGATAATCCGCATAATAACCTTCCCGTTCATCAGTATTCTTACGATACAACTGAAGGATTTGACCCATCCACATTTACCAAACTGTGAGCAAATGTGTTTCTGATGTGAAATAGTTGTAAATAAATATTCATTTAAAAAGATGTACAGGGTCTGTTCATTTTAATTAGTGCAGCTTCTGCTACTTTTGTTTCTGGAGATAGAAAAAACTTTCCAAATCAAAGCCGTGGAACTTTTCACAAGCTGTGAGAAAAACCAAATTAAAATCGAAAAATCGAAAAAAACACCTAACCTCACTTTTTTTTTTAGAAATAGAACACCTATGATTGCCTAGAATGGAAATCAATTTTCTTCTAATTTCAAAAATATAATCATAGGTACCTAATTCAAATGAGCCGTTTTGGAAATAGTCTGTGTCAAAAATTTTGATTCTACAGTAATAACTGATCATTGCGAAAAAGTATCCAAAGATGCCCAAGCATTGAATAAAATGACTGAGTAATCATAGGAGCTTAGGGGAAAAACAACAGTAATTAGTTGAAAAAATCAAATTTATATATCTACTTTTTGCACAAATTATTTTATAAGATAATGGTGTTTATAGTAGAGAAGAAACGTTTGTAATTTCATATTGACACTTCATTTAATTACTAGAATAGTATTAACAATTAATTCGAAAAACAAACTATGGGACCGACATTTAATTATGTTTTATGTTTTTTAGTGAATTTTCTTAAAATAAATTTACTACTGAGGAGATCCCGACTTTTGAATGTTGAGAAATTTCTTCAAAGAGAGCGAACTAGGCCCCCTAGAACCCATATCCAGGGTCAGTTTCAATTTCATGTAGGCTGAATTTAATCAAGTTTGGTACGTACCTTCCCTTTGCAAGTGGCTTGGATAAGTTCGTTAGCCAGGAAAATCGGCCCAGGCTTTCCCGGAAAATGTTGTGTGTCCTTTCGGATATCTCCAGAAATAACAAAGATGGAGCAACCGAATTTGGTAAGCGTGTTTGTATTATAAAGCGTAAGCCACGGACCAAAATTTAGGCCTGTAAGTTTAAAGACAAAAAAGTTATAGGCATTTAAAGAAAATAAATTAGAGTTTTCCTCAAAACGTCAATGTCGCGATTTGAAACGCCAAAATTGGCAACATTTAGGCAAAGAACCTGAAACCAATACGGGTTATGTAAAGCAAATGTCGCAAGAAGAGTGTTCCGCAAACCCTTAAGTTTTAGGTTCAACCGTCATTGTCCTTCATTTTACTAACATATTTCCAGAAAATTCATTTCAAATAGACCCTTTCTCTGATGCTTTGGCAGTAGTTTTAGTTAAGTTTATGATTTAACGGTCTATAATTTTTAGCTAATTTTCGTAGAAAAAAATCGTTAATGAGGAGACCGCGACCTTTGAATTTTAAAAATATTTCTTCAAATGAATGCAAACTAGGACCACTAATTTCAGTTTTTATGTGTTTAAATATATACAGGGTGACGCATTTCTACGGTAAAGCCAAATATCATTGTTATTATACAAGATACGAGAACAAATTCTATACATTAATTATAGGGTGTCTTCCGATACATCTTATAAAATTATCCTGACAATCACAGGGTGGGCAGTCGTTGGTGATATCTAAAAAAATTTTCTAATATCCCTTATATTTAAGACTAGATGCATTCTCGCAACAATTAGAACCGTAGACCGGTTTCGCTCTCATTAGAGCTCTTCAATACGGCATACCAATTGTAGCAAAAATGCACCAAAAGTAATACGGCTATAGTATAGCCAGCCCTAAAATACTAAGTGAGTGGTGGACGTGCCGCCACCTAGTTGCGGAACCAAGTAGTATGTTGTCACGCCAGCTCCAAATAACACAAAGTGTTAAAAAATAGAGGCTGTATACAACTATCTAACAATTTAGAAATTTGTTAGCCCTGGCCAATTTTACCCTAATATAGGGACAAAGTATATAAAGCTAGATGCATTCTCGCAACAATTAGAACCGTAGACCGGTTTCGCTTTCACTAGAGCTCTTCAGTACGGCATACTAATTGTAGCAAAAATACACCTATAAAGTATGCCGTACTGAAGAGCTCTAGTGAGAGCGAAACCGGTCTACGGTTCTAATTGTTGCGAGAATGCATCTAGCTTTACATACTTTGTCCCTATATTAGGGTAGAAATTGGCCAGGGCTAACAAATTTCTAAATTGTTAGTTAGTTGTATACAGTCTCTATTTTTTTAACACTTTGTGTTATTTGGAGCTGGCGTGACAACATACTACTTGGTTCTGCAACTAGGTGGCGGCACGTCCACCACTCACTTAGTATCCCTTATATTATTGCATTTTTGCATTTTTTATCCAAATATGATGCATGTTTGTAATAAAAAGAATCTAGACGCAGTAGGTACATTTTGGTAGCGAAAATTCATTAAATGCTTCAAATTTGAATAGCTCAATTTGCTACTAACCTATAAGGTTCGGGAACACTTTAAGTTTACTGCCGGAAATATTTGTACACTTTCAAACAATAAAGTTATTTTGATAAAACATGGCATATTGTTTCCATCTATATAGGTTATACTGGTAACCAAATTTAATAACTCAATTTGCTATTAAACTAAGTTTCGTTGGCTACTAAACCAGTTTTCTCGAAAACATATTAAATTTATTTCCAAGAAATTTTTGTGCATTTTCCAAAAATCAGTTATTTTGATAAAATATGGTGCAATGTTTCTACTATATAGGCTATACCGGCTCATTATTTTTTGAGTTATCGGTGTGATATATATATATATATATATATATATATATATATATATATATATATATATATATATATATATATATATATATATATATATATATATATATGTATGTATGTAGGTATGTATGTATGTATATATATATATATATATATATATATATATATATATATATATATATATATATATATATAATTGTTTCAAAATTCAAAAGTCGGGATCTCCTCATTAGTGAATTTTTTTAAAGAAAAATCACTAATAAGGGGAAAAAAAGTGCGTTTTTAATTTTTTTTCAGATTTTCTGACTAATGACACAAAATATTTCAGATTTATCCGATAACGTCATTATTAAGAATTAACATGCACAAAAATCACATTCCGGAAATGTTTCTTCTGAATGTGTGTGTGTGTGGGGGGGAAACTCAAAATTTGATATCATATATACCTAGCAAACAAAAAGGAAGTAGACTAAGGAGAAAACTTCTGGAACCTGCTACGATTGATGGAGTTTGAAAGCTACAATGGAAAAAAGATCTGCTGGAGACAAAAGTCATGGTTGCGACGACAATGCAATGTTGCCTTTAGACTGTGATTATAACGATTAGGCTGTTGCTTGTGGCTTCTTCAGGTTAAAAAGTTAAAATATATAATTGGATAAATATTTCACTTTTGTAGCTGAAGAAAGCCTATTGGGGTTAAATAACTCTAGCTTGTGAAAATATGTAAATCTTACGTAGGTACAATGTCTGTTCCTGACTATTAGTGCAGCTACTCCTACTTTTGTTTTTGGACATGTTAAATGAAAGTTGTACAACTTTTGACAAGCAATGAAGATTTCCTTTTAGAAAACCAAATTAACATAGCAAAATCGAGAAAATTACTTAACTTCACAGGTTTTAAATAAAATACCCTATACAATCATTCAGAATGGAAATACCTTTTCTTCTGATTTTAAAAATAAAATCATGTGATATTTAAATCAGCAATTTTAGAAATATTCTGTGTCAAACAATATGTTTTAAATAGAATACCCTATACAATCATTCAGAATGGAAATACCTTTTCTTCTGATTTTAAAAATAAAATCATGTGATATTTAAATCAGCAATTTTAGAAATATTCTGTGTCAAACAATAATTCCACAGTAATAATTAAGCTTTTCGGAAAATTATCCCAAAATTACCATGCCTGAAACAAGACAGCTTAGTATAACCAGAGGAACCTAGTGAAAATAAACAACAATAGGTGTGATGTATTTTATTTCTTTAACGTCAGCCTATTTCCGCGTCTATGGCCAATCACCGACGCCAGGGAGCAGTTTCACCTCACTATCCTGGAAATTTTGCCGAACCCTGCCTTTCTGTAAGGAGGGTAGGGATCTTTAACGCGCCCAACATCGCATGGACACGGGACCGACGGCTTTACGCCCCCTCCGACGGGCGTAACGTGCAGACATTCAACTTGCTCAAATACAATGCCAGAACCTCGGCTCATGTTATTGTTACAGTTTGTACTGGAAAAGTAGTACGCTGGGATCGAACCCAGTACCCTTCGATTCAGAAGCACACGTTCTTACACCTGAACCACCGAGGTTCTCTACAACAATAGGTGTCAAACTCGAATTTACTAAATCTTGAGCTAGATCATTTTTTGTTTGTTTGTTAAATAGTGGTTTATACAGACGAAGAGAAATGTGAAATTATCGGATTTTTCACAAAAATAATAAAGATTCCATCACCGCCATACAGAAAATAATGTTAGAAAACGCAAAAGTGTTCAACGGAAAAAACTGCGCTTTACGACAAATTAGATTGAAGAGCTTAATATTCTGTTATATTTTGAAGATAAAAAATTTCTTTGATTTATTATTTGCAAAATATATAAACATAATTTATATTTCTTCGTTCAGAAAATCCCACGCATCCCATTATCGATGGCAGTCAATTTTTTAATTGTTCAACAAAAAAGAACAGTCAAACATTTTTCTTTTTTCTACCTCAGGTCTCGTCCGCGTCTTTGCCTCCCCGATAGCACTGCAGTCTTTGGCTAATTGTGCATGCCGTTAGTCTTTTCTACCCCAGCCATTCCAAAATCACCGTGCCTTGAACTAGTCTGCACAGCGATTGGTAGGGTAAAGTTTTATGTTGCTCCGTCTCCCCTCTAGACTGACCGTAGATCAGTTGTCTTTTGCTTTACACTCGCATAAAATGTACTGGGCTGATTCCTTCCCCTCGCCGCAGAGTCTGCATGCGAGTTCCCCCTCGAACCGCTCCATTTTATGCAGGTGTTTCTTGACGGCCATGTGTCCCATCAAGATACTTGTTATGTTTCTCAGCTGTCCTCTGCTAAGATTTAGCAACTCCACAGCTCTCTTTGACCTGGGTTCGTCAATTACTGACTTTCCATGTCTAAGCCCTGGACAGTCTGCCCAGTACACCTTGTGTTCGTTTCTGACCCAGGACTTAATGTCTCCCCTGGCCGTGCTCTTTGTCACGCACAGAACCGGTTCTGGTCCCATAAATGGTTCTGCTGACCCTCTCTTCGCGAGACCGTCAGCTCCTTCATTGCCTTTGGCCCCTGAGTGACCCGGCACCCAGATGAGGGTGACCTCATTCTGCCCAACTAGGTCGCTCGTCTCGTCTCGGCACTCATTTACAGTCGAACAATGCACAAGTGTGGATATCATCCATAAAATATATACCATGTTCAGAAGTTGACCGAAGATCATAAAATATGCAAATTAGCATTTTGTCGTGAAATGCTGCTACGAAAAGCAGAGGGTGATGATTTCTTAAAAAACTTATGGATTGACGAAACAGCCTTCACAACAGCGGCAATATATAATCGTAAAACGTCCATATATGAGTTTCTGAAAATGCTCACGGGACTGATGAAATTAGATTTCGAGGAAGGAAATCACTCCATGTTTGGTGTGGTATCCGCTATAAAATTATTGGACATATTTTCTATGATGAGTCATTAACTGGGAAACGACATTCACACTTTCTTTGATATGAAATTGATGCATTGTTGATAATTTAAGTGTTTAGAAGTATGTCAGTCTCGTATGACAGCAAGATGGCGCGCCGCCTTATGATATCATTTCGGTTCGAAATTTTTGATAACCGCCATGACTTGTGGATTGGGAAACATAAAAATATTGAGTCGCCTATCAATATCCCTGATTTGACAATTTCCTATTAGTTTCTCTGGTGATATATACAGTTTACGCAGAAAAATGTCTAGCCATAGATAATCTAAAATTTAAAATTACCAATTTTGTAAATAGTTTAGATCAAGAAAAATCGTGTCTAATCGTTCCATGAATAAAGAAGATGACGATTTCAACAAATATATCAGTAGTAATGGGGGTCAAATCATTATAAAAAGTCTGTTCGCAGCAAATGCGTTATGGAAGTGAATTTTCATCAAAATGTTTTTAATACCAAATGTGTCTCTCTAATGCAAGCAGGCATCAATCTGGTTACCGGTATAGCCTATATAGTAGAAACATTGCACCATATTTTATCAAAATAACTGATTCTTGGAAAATGCACAAAAATTTATATATATATATATATATATATATATATATATATATATATATATATATATATATATATATATATATATATATATATATATATATATATATATATATACAGGCTGTTTCAAAAAACATGCACCATCGCTCGTGGGGCAATTCCTTACTAAAAAATAAGAAAAAAAGTTACTGTGCACATGGGCCCGGAAACGCATGGTTTCCAATATACAGGGAGTTGAATTTTAATTATTTTTTTAAATTTTTTATAAATAATTTCAAAACCACTGGATTGATTTTAATGAAACTTGGAACTTGAAAGTGTATTATGAAAGTGCATATTTTCAAGTGAAAATCTGCTTACAACTGCGTCAGTGGCGTGCGTACGGGGCAACTGTAAAAATTCATTTGGGGAAAAATATGTGCGCCACTGTCTTTTTCCAATTTTGATACATCAGTTATGAAGCTTATTACATAAGCCACAAAAGCTACCTCTTGGTATTTTTTCGTTCAGGGTATCCCTTAGGAGATATGATTAATTTTATAAAAAGGG
Organism: Tillus elongatus; assembly: GCA_964006375.1. NCBI lineage: Eukaryota > Metazoa > Arthropoda > Insecta > Coleoptera > Cleridae > Tillus > Tillus elongatus. The sequence goes on along the minus strand of OZ023262.1, from coordinate 225,731,772 downwards.
GCAAAGTACCGATTAGTCGGCGTAATAATAATAATAATAATAATATATGTTTACTGCAACCATAAGAATATGAAAAAAAAAAACATACAGTAAACATTACAGCAATAAACGTGCAAATAACTAACCTACGTAAAACTTATTGGTGATAAACATTGAAATGAATATTACAAACATTGATAAAAAATGATAAATAGAAAATAAAAATAAAAAATGAAAAAAGTAATCGTAAAGACACCATGATTTTTCCAAACTCTTGTTTTTTGTACATTACTCAATTGACTTTAATAACAAAGCTAAAGAAAATGTTGAAAGTGACCACCATTAGCGTCGTTACAATTATTTAACCTTCTGCGCAAAGATCTTCTTACTCTTCTGCAAATATTTTGATCTTCTCTAATGCTGTCAAATGCATATTCTATTCTTCCCAACAATTCTTCTCGTGTATTTACTGGTGTTTTATACACTATTTCTTTTAAATGACCCCACAAATTAAAATCGAGAGGAATCAGGTCCGGAGATCGAGGTGGCCATGACACCGGACCTCCACGACCAATCCATCGGTGACCGTATGTGTTGGCTAAATATGTTCTTACAACTGCTGCAAAATGTGCGGGCGCACCATCATGCTAGAACCACATTGTACCATTTCTCATGAAAAGCGGTAGTAACAACGGCAAATCATTTTGTAAAAAGTTTAAATATGATTCATGGTCAAGACGATTCGGTAGAACAACAGGACCAATTATGTGATTTTCTATAATAGCAACCCAAATATTGATGGAAAATTGATACTGCGAATTTGCAACTCTTAGAGAGTGTGGGTTTTCATCGGCCCATGTATGTAAATTGTGAAAATTTACGATACCTTTTCGCGTAAATGACGCCTCATCAGTAAATAGTACACGTTTAGAAAAATGTTGGTCGTGCCTAAGTTTGTTTAAGAACCACTGACAAAACATTACCCTTGGTTGAAAGTCTCTAGGTAGAAGTTCCTGGACACGTGTAAAATGATAGGGATATAAACTTTGATCCTTCAGAGGATATAAACTTTGATCCTTCAGAGTTTTGTGAACTGATGATGCCGTAATATTACCCAGTTCGGTGGCAATAATTCTGGTACCTGTACTAGGATCACGTTCAACTCTATTTAATATTGCCTTTTCAACTCGTACAGTTCGGCGGTATCTTCTGCGTCCAGAGTCAGCTTTTAAAGGTTTTAAAGAACCAGTTTCTCTAAAATGTCTTACAATACGTGGGAAAATATTTTTGTCAGGAATTCTTCTTTGCGGATAAGTTTCCTGATAAACTCGCACAGCTTGTCTAGCATTTTGATTTGTTTGTCCATAAATTAACAACATATCAGTCAAATCCGCTGAAGTGTACTGAATGAAAACCGTCTTGAGAGGAGGAAATAATATTAATGAGCAGCTCAGTATCAACAAATAACTAAAAACGAAAATACTGCACCGTATCAAAATTTGAAGAATAGCACGATAACTCTTTTGACGCCTACAAAGCACTTCAAAATTGTAGAATTTAGAGAACTGTCAAAAATTATAGTTTCATGGCACTTTACGATTACTGTTTTCATTACTCCAACGAATCGGTACTTTGCCCCTTTTTATAAAATTAATCATATCTCCTAAGGGATACCCTGAACAAAAAAATACCAGGAGGCAGCTTTTGTGGCTTATGTAATAAGCTTCATAACTGATGTATCAAAATTGGAAAAAGACAGTGGCGCACATATTTTTTCCCCAAATGAATTTTTACAGTTACCCCGTACGCACGCCACTGACGCAGTTGTAAGTAGATTTTCACTTGAAAATATGCACTTTCATAATACACTTTCAAGTTCCAAGTTTCATTAAAATCAATCCAGTGGTTTTGAAATTATTTATAAAAAATTAAAAAAATAATTAAAATTCAACTCCCTGTATATTGGAAACTATGCGTTTCCGGGCCCATGTGCACAGGAACTTTTTTTCTTATTTTTAGTAAGGAATTGCCCCACGAGCGATGGTGCATGTTTTTTGAAACAGCCTGTATATATATATATATATATATATATATATATATATATATATATATATATATATATATATATATATATATATGTAGGTATGTATCACACCGATAACTCAAAAAATAATGAGCCGATTTTGACAAAATTTGGTGAATACCTTCCTTTTGTAAGTGGCTTGGATAAGTTCGTTAGCCAGGAAAATCTGCCAAAGTTTTCCCGGAAAATGTTGTATTTTCTTTAGAAAAAAAATCATATATCCGGAAATAACCAAGTAAGGGAAACCACATTTTGTACATCGTTTTACATCGCTATAGGTAAACCACCTACCAAAACTTAGCGCTGTAGTTTAAAAGACAAAAAAGTTATGGGCATTTAAAGAAAAATAAATTTGGGTGTCAAAGTGACAATTTAAAACGTCAAAATTGGCAATATTTTGGCAAAGAACTTGAATCTAATACGGGCTATGGAAAGAAAATGTCTCAAGAAGAATGTTTTACAAATCCTGATGTCTTAGTTTCAACCGTCATTGTCCTTCATTTTACTAAAATATTTCCAGAAAATTCATTTCAAATAGACCCTTTCTCTGATGCTTGGCAGTAGTCTTAGCTATAGAGTTTATCGTTTAATGGTATATAACTTTTGTCGAACTTTCGTAAAAAATCAATAAAGTTGAATATAGCCGTTATTCTACAAGATATGAAAAAAAAAATTGTATACATTAATTATAGGGTGTCTTGAGCTACATCTTAAAAAAATATTTCTACAATCACAGGTGGCCCATAAGTCGTTGGTGACACAAATAATTTTGCGTTGTGGTAGCGAATTTTGATTAAAGGCTTCGTATTTGAAAAGCTCAATTTGCTATTAACCTATAAGGTTGACCAAGAAACGGATTTTTTCAGTTACACTTTAAGTTTACTTTCGGACATTTTTGTTCGTTTTCAAATAATACAGTTATTTTGATGAAACATGGCACATTGTTTTTACTATATATGTTATACAGGTAATTAAATTTGATGCCTGCTTTCTGAAAAAAAAAACACATATTTGCTATTAAAAACATTTTTATGAAAATTCACTACCATAACGCACTTGCTACGTCTTTGAGTTTTTTTATTTCGAATAAACCTTCGCGCTGGAAAAAATTATAATAAAATTTACTAGCTCATAATTTAAAAACCTTCCCTATTTTATGGAGATTTCGATACGGTACAAAAGATTATCAGTATCTCTGAAAATAATTCACTGCCGACGATTGAAATTAAATTAGTAAGTGAAATCAGGTTGCTAACAAATAAAAACAAACCACTTAAAACATATCCAAATACTATTTCTGTGTGGGTCAGTAAGATTACTAATTTGTACCTGTTACACCCACCCATAAATCTCTGTCTACGCAGACTTTTTCTAAGATGAGATTCTAAAGCCTTTCCAGTGGTTCGTATCAAAGTTTTGAGTAATATTGTGGAAGACAATTTGATCAAATATGGTTGTCATCTGAATTTGTACATAGTTATATATAAATATTATTGTTTGAGAGTTATAGATATTTAAATATTCGTTGTTTATTTGTTTAACTTTTGTCTGTTTCAAATATATTACTATTTATTACAAATTGAAGAAAGTTCTTTTTTTTAAACCTCACCTGCAACTTTAGACCTAACAAATAACAGAAATATTGTTTAAAACCTTATTTTGCATTATTGGAATGTAGTGATTTTTTGACAAGTGCCACAACGTTCGCAAACCTTTGACAAAAGGCCAGATGCGACAGGTGCGTTATTATTATTGTAGCAACATAAGAAATAAAATGATAAATAAATAATAAATAAAATATATCAATTTGGGTGTGTTACCGATAAAAAGCATGAGTAACAATATACAGGCTGGCGCATTGAAAACGAAACAGACCGATTTGCGTCCAGAGATATTTTTTTAACAAACGCTGTAACACGTCGATTTTAAGATTGAGGGGGGCATGTTTTGACATAAAACTCAACTTTGTCACATCAACCCCTTAAGGGTGGTGATAACAACCCTTATATTCTAAATAGGGCTCTCAATTGGCACCAACATGTCACATCAATTGCAGAAGAGGCTGCTAAGAATATAGGTTTCCTCTTCCGGGCTCGCAAATACTTTTCACCAGCTAATCTCTATACCTTATGTACTTCACAAATAAGACCAAACCTCGAATACTGCTCCCACATCTGGGGTGCTGCTGCCGCTTCTACACTCGCTATCCTGGACTCCATTCAGAAGAGAGCTATACGTCTCATGTTGCAAGATATTACGAAATAATAAAGAGGAATTGTTTACAATAAAGTTAGATTTTTAAATTATTACCAGACAAATAAGAGATGCACTCACCTGTGTAATGGACTGTATCTTCACGTGGGTTTTAGGGTCTTCTTTGGAGGTCGGGCGACTATCTTCACCCCCAAATGAGGCAAAAAATTATGTAACAAGAAAATTAGACCAGAAAATCTGGATGCCCGCTCTTTTGTCCCGAGGACTTGCAAGTTGTGGAATCCGTTGCCGGCACATGTTTTTCCTTCTCCCAGGAACCTCCAAACTTTCAAGTCCAGAATTAACAAGCTGCCTCTTTCCTCCTTGTCGATACCCACGGTACGATAGTATTTAGGCCGTACGCCCTCGTGGTCTGTTGTTGAAATAAAAAAATAAAAAAATAGGGAACATGGGTCGAGTGTTACATCATTTGAAAACTCTTTCTTTTATGAATTCAGCACACTAATTTTTTTGGAAGTTTTATTAGCTCGTTTAAAAATTATTCACAGTTGGAGTTGCAAGAACGTATTTCATTCACTGTGATAAGAAATGGACTAATTAGTCAATTTTTCGTTAGAAAAAACTAAAAAACAAAACCAAACGTTCAAAAATGTTTATTCAGTTAAGTAAGTGTTCAAATTGTTGACCACCAGCTTCCATACAAAAGTACAAATTTTGTTCAAAACGAGCTCTGACATTCTTGAGCATTTGTGGAGTTATTAAACGGCATGCTTCAACAATGCGTCGTCGTAATTCTTCCAGAGACTCCGGTTCTGTTGCGTAAATTCTAGTCTTTAAATGGCCCCATAGAAAGAAGCCTAAAGGAGTTAAATCCCGTGATCTACAGGGCCACTCAATACCACCTCTACGCTCAATCTATTGTTCTGGAAACCCTCTGTTCAAAAACTCCCTAACACGTTGTGAAAAATGCGGAGGAGCTCCACTTTGTTGAAACGCTTATTGATTTTCTTGATAGCGATCATCACTTTCAACAATGTCAATTAGTAGAGGGTAAACGATATGTTCTAGTAACTCCAAATAGGTTTCGCCACTCAAATTGATAATAAGAAAAATTGGTCCGATTAAACGGTCTCCAAAAATGCCAGTCCAGACATTCAATTTCTGTGTAGTTTGAGTGTGGACTTCGTGAAAATTTCTTGGATTATTATCTGCCCAATAACGACAATTATGACGATTGACTGTAGAGTTTAATAAAAACGTAAGGTAGAGGAGGGTAATAAGGCCCATCGGAAAATAAGGCCCACCTTCAAATTTCGCGCCAACTATGCAGACTTGTGTGTTTGAACATGGTCACATACTACCAGTAGTGCTTGTGATTGTGGGATAGTGAAGGTCTTCCGAAAACACGTTGCTACAATTACCTACAGTAGTTGGAATTACTTAAGTGGAGGAATTATAAAAATACTTAAAATGTAAGTATAGTTTTACGCTGCCTAGAATAGTGCAAATTGTTTCTGTTTTAAATAAGTAAATACTATAAGCATTATGCTTGAAATGTATGGTGTCGAAAAGTTTGGTTATGCACGTGACCATGGCTACGTTTCAATTTAAATTAGTGATTGATATCGGAAAATAAGGCCCGGGCTGTATTTCCAGCGTATTTCCAAGTGGGCCTTATTTTTAGATGTAGTATTCAATAGACTGGTAATAAATTCTATCAGTAAACTGAAGATCAACATGTTTCAATGTTATCTAGCCTTTCTGAAAACAAGGCCCGCAAGCTCTGATGAAAATAGTTAACTGGGCCTTATTTTCCGCTCTAATTTTTAATCACAATTAAATCTTTTCCATTTTAATGCAAGCAGAAACCCGACATCTAATAACATCAACGGCATAATATTTATTCATATTACAGATGGGTAAAACAAAGTGCAGAGGAATTCGTGCGAACTGGAATCAGGAAATGATGGAAGAAGCTTTAACTTTATTGAGAAATGGACATTCACAAAGATCTGTGGAACAACAATGCGGAATCCCTCGGCGTACCCTGAGAAATCATTTTAAAACTGGGACCACCGTTAGAACACTAGGGCGAAAACCAATTTTAACGCAGCCACAGGAAACAGAGCTAGAAAACCGAATCGTCAGACTAGCAAGTATAGGAATGCCTTTAACTCCTAAAGCACTGCGAAAAAGTGTGTTTAGTTTTATAGATTCAAACAGAATTCCCAATAAGTTCAATGGTAATCGGAAAATTGCTGGTAAAGACTGGTATGCTGCATTTCTTAAGAGACATCCTCGCTTAAGTAAAAGAAGGGCCCAATCAATGAACCCAGCTCGGTCTCAAAAGCTTAATCGTTTTATTGTTGATGATTATTTTGCCAAATTAAAGGCATTGTTGGAGAAGTGTGATTTACGTGACTGCCCCGAGAAGATCTTCAACATGGATGAAAAAGGTTGCCGATTGACACTGCATCACCAGCAATCAGTGATAGCGTTGAAAGGTGCAAAGAGGGTGCACTTAGTTGCACATGAACATGCGGAGAATGTCACAATCGTAGCTTGCGTTAACGCCCTTGGTAACGCAATACCGCCCATGATTATTTTCAAGGGAGTTCGCATGAAACCCACTTTTTGTGACAATTTGCCCACTGGGTCTAAAGTATCCATGAGTCCGAAAGGCAGCATGACAACACAGATTTTTTGTTCATGGCTAGATCACTTCGCGCGTTACAAGCCAGAAGGTAAGGTCGTGCTGGTTTTCGATGGAGCTGCCTCACATTTGGATATCACCATAGCAGAAAAAGCCCAGCAGCATGATATTGAACTCCTATGCCTCCCTAGCAACACCACGCACGAACTGCAGCCGTTAGACAAATCTGTGTTTCGTTCGTTTGAGCACTTTTGGGACGACGAACTTCTGACTTACTGGGATCAACATCCAGACAGACGTTTAACTAAAGACAGATTTTCTGCTGTGTTCACACCAGTATGGGAAAAATGTATGACGGTTGCTAACATAACGAGTGGATTTAGAGCCACGGGTATCTATCCATTAAATTCAAACAGCATCCCAGAAATTGCATTTGCGCCCTCAGAAATAACAAGAAGACTAATGGATCTCCCAAAGGACCACTTCGATGAAGAAGACAATCTACCATTGTCCCATTTTGTAACAAAATCACAAATTCAGCCGAATATCTCAACAGAAACTGCATCCACATATTGCCAAGTCACCACAAGGCAATTATTGGAATCAAACTTTTCATATCAAGAGGACATATCACCGTCATGTGATATGCCTGTGGCTAGAGCCTACAATTTGAAACAACCACGACAGAATTTATCTTTTAATACAATTTTGAAATCACCAGACTTGTTAAATAAAAAAGCTATTGAAAGAAAAAAGGCATTAAATCATACTGCCAAGCATGTAACAAAAAAATTGTTTGCTGTTCAGAAAATTGATAAGACATTACCAAAAGCAACATGCAACAAGAATAGCAAACTGCCGACTGCGAATCACAATGATTCAGAAAGTGAATCTTGGCTATGCTTTATGTGCGAAGAAGAATTTCAGGCAGATATGCGTTCCTGTTCAGTTTGTCCAGGTTGGGTACATGAAGAATGTGTAGGCTTGACCGCAGACGATATAGACATCTTTGTCTGCCCAAGATGTGAACAATAAACATTTTTTTGTAATGGGCCTTATTTTCAGCCAATGCTGAAAATAAGGCCCAGAGATGATTAATTTTTAATTACATGTAGCTGGTTCAATTTTTATTTTATTGTTACGAGAATTTTTATTTATTATGTTTAAAGCGTTGTACTATTTATGTTATTTTTATTACTTGAATAAATGTTTATTTTCTTATATTAATAAAATAAATGCGTTAGGTGGGCCTTATTACCCTCCAGTACCTTACGCTTGTATGAAAAACAGATACCAAATTTGGTTGCCCTTACTTTGTTAATTCCGGGGATATAATTTATATCCCCGGAATTAACAAAGTAAGGGCAACCAAATTTGGTACGCTAGTTTATATCGTTATAGGTGAGCTAACTACTACAATTTAGCTCTGCAGGTCAAAAGACAAAAAAGTTATGGTCATTTAAAGAAAAATAAATTGGGGTTTTCCTCAAAACGTCAAAGTGACAATTTAAAACTTCAAAATTTGCAACATTTAGGCAAAGAACTTGAATCTAATACGGGATATGGAAAGCAAATGTCTCAAGAAGAATGTTTTACAAACCCTGAAGTCTTAGTTTCAACCCTCATTGTCCTTCATTTTACTAAAATATTTCCAGAAAATTCATTTCAAATAGACCCTTTCTCTGATGCTTGGCAGTAGCCCTAGCTATAGAGTTTGTCGTTTAATGGTATATAATTTTTGTCGAATTTTCGTAAAAAATCAATAAAGCTCAATATATCCATTATTATACAAGATATGAAAAAATATTGTATACATTAATTATAGGGTGTCTTGAGCTACATCTTAAAAAGATATTTCTACAATCATAGGGTGGCCCGTAAGTCGTTGGTGATACAAATAATCCTTTTTTAGTCGAAAACGCTTTATGTTTTTACATTTTCCATCGAAATATAATGCATGTTTGTAAGTTAAGAAATTCTGGACGCAGCAAGTGCGTTATGGTAGCGAATTTTGATTAAATGCTTCATATTTGAAAAGCTCACTTTGCTCTTAACCTATAAGGTTGACCAAGAAACGGATTTTTTCGGTTACACTTTAAGTTTACTTTCGGAAATTTTTGTACGTTTTCCAACAATAAAGTTATTTTGATGAAACATGGCACATTGTTTTTACTATATATGTTATAGGTACTGGTAATCAAATTTGATGCCTGCTTTCTGGAAAAAAATACACATATTTGCTATTAAAAACATTTGAATGAAAATTCACTACCATAACGCACTTGCTACGTCCCGAACTTTTATTATTCTCTATTACTGCTTTAAAGAGCTGCTTTTTACCTTGTTGGATAGCAGCTTCTATATTAGTAATTTGTTTTCCGTACCAGAATTGTAACATTAGCAACCCTTTATACAATAGTTCTATAAATAAACTATTCGTAACATTACGGAATGTTTTTATAACTGTTTCACGGGAGATGATATACTTGTAATAAAGCCGTATTGCGCACCGGTTTTACAGCAATTTGATTCTATAAGTACAGTTGCTGTAAAATTGTGTTGCTGACCAACACTTACAGGGCAACATTACAACTTAGCTTATAAATGCTCTATAATTATGCTCTATAAACGTTCTTGCAATATATTTTAAAAACCATTTATTCAGTTTCTGGAGGCAAAATAGGCTCATGCGCCACATTAATGCAACAATTTAGTGTACTAGATACAACTATAAAACATTAACAGAATATAACAGTTCTATTACTCTAAATTTATAGAGCTACTTTGCTACTTGAGTAGCTACTAGGAACAAAAATAACTGGTGGATACAAGATGGGAGAACCTGGAATAGTATGATCAAAGCCAATGAAACGTTTTACGTTAATGACAACCAATAAGATGATGCTTCTTAAACAGTAGACCCTCCTTTTTTGTAATGGTGTTAATATAACTACAGGAGGGAATTCCTATTTAACTCCATTAAAGGCGACCAATTAGAAAACCCCTGGAATTTCTGGACTGATTCCTAGAAACAGAAATGGTTAGTGAGAGAATGAGAGGACATGATTGGGTATGAATAGTGAGAGTAGCTTAATGATGACTAATAAGATGACGTTTTTAACGCAAAGCTCCTCCTTGTTTCTAATGGGTATACCAAAGGGAAGTGGAAATTATATTGATAATTACCTAATTTACTCTCTATTGACAATGAGCTAGCTCCTATTCTTAATAACTTAAATTCTCATATTTATTGAGAAAGCAAACAAATTGCCTACTAATCTGTCATTACTAAGAAAAACGTGAAAAACAGCAATACAATTCTTATTAAAAGCCAACTCAAATAATCTCTCATTTCTGAATGGCACAATAGAAACATTTAAACAAATGGGTAATTTGGTGGCTATTTTAGGAGCTCGTTTTTACTACAATTTAAACTAAAAGCTTTATATTCGGGATGCAGCAAGTCCGTTATGGTAGCAAATTTTCATGTGTTTTCTACTACACAACATAACTTACTTTATCTGCTAAACATATAATTGGATCTCTTTAAACTTATTTAGTTTAAAACTTAATCTATGGCTGATGGATAACCTTCCAATGTCATCTCTCTCGCTGCACACGCACATACACATACACACACAATATATGTAATAGTGTGTTGCGCTTATTCAAATTTTACAGTGTCATCCAGAAATAAGCATATATATATATATATATATATATATATATATATATATATATATATATATATATATATATATATATATATATATATATATATATATATATATATATATATATATATATATATATATATATATATATATATATATATATATATATATAAGGTAAATGTACCAGTATTCGTCAGCTTAAGAAAAAGTGTAACTCTGTCTTAGCTATATCACGTGTTTTCACATTATTATTATTGCATATTTGTAGTAATGCATTTATTCAAGTTTGTTGCCTCTTATGAATACAAAACTGTTATGTTACTGTATTCCAATTTGGAAATAATAAATAAAATAATAAGTAACTGCCATTTGACACTGTAATCGTCACATCTACATTTGACCAGCTCCACTGTTCGTCATAATAATGATCTAATATTCGTCATACACGCTGATTATAATGATTTAGAAAGCAAGTAAGTGCAAACAACATTATATAATTATTTTATTTTATTTATTTATTAATTTATTCTGTGACACAAGAAGAACAATACAATTTTTTACAGTCTTGTACACGCCGCTAAACTTTTCATGAACCCAACACAGCACGACAAGGACTGTATCATGACCTATTGTACTTCTTCCTCACAAATTTTACAGTACCAACTGCTTACGTGTTCATCTGCCACACATTTTTCTGCTTCTTGGACTGTATATTTTCTTTTTTCGCCTGAGCTCTTTTTCCCGTTTTCTCTTATTTTCCTCAATCTTCTTAATTTTCTCAGCTTTCTCCTTTTTTTTTGGAAAAATATTGCCGCCACTCTTGGGATGTAGCAACTGCGGGAACCTTTTCTTTCGACTTTCCTTTTTTATTTGTAGAAGTTGGCGTGTTAGGCCAGAATAACGTATTTTTAAAGGGCGTGGGAAATTTTTCTTTTACTTCAATTATGGCTTCTGGAGCTGGTGATTGACACCTGATACTCTCCATATCTTGAAGCGTTTCTATATCCATTTCGTTCTGGTTAGATGTAGATGGAATACAATCTTTTGAGTCATTAGAAAATGTTTCCTGTTTCTGATTTTCCTTTTCCATTGAAACCTTTGACATTAAATTGTTATTAGGTTCCTTTAAGTTAGGATCGTAGTGGCTCTTTTCACCGCCATCCAGAATACTTTCGTTCATTTCAAGCTGAGAGTTCGGCTCGACAGTGCCTACTACGGCGCTTTTAATTTGGATAAGCTCTCCAGTGGTGTCACCTCATATGTTTCAACTGCTTAATATTTCAAAAAAGTGTCTCACCACACATAATTAGTATTTTGATCTTGACTGAGCTCTGACGATGTAAGGACGGCAGGATCAGAGGCAGCATTGTCTGTGCAAGCTGAATTCTCATCATCTGTAATGGTGCTAATTTCGGGAGTATTTGTAGCTTCTGCTGGTTTCTCTGCAAGTCTTTAAATTTTTTGCAAAAATAAAATAAAGACTTATCTTCTACCGCACCAGTCCATGTCACATCTGAAGCTTTAAATTAGATTAGTTTTTGTTGCAGAATATTTTCTTCGAAAAACATTAGATGACCTCAATTTCTAGGTTTCGCGACGGAATGTTCTTGTCTAAAGACTGGTTTAGCCCCTCTTTTAAGGCACTGTAATCTACCGCATTTGGGTCTAGAGGACATACCCCAAACGACGGAATCCATTTTTTAAAACTTCTGGCGCAACTTTTGTCAGAGCTTCTTTTAGAAGAGGACAGAAATTATCTCTTTTAAGTGGCAACCAATTATTATTTGGAAATTGGAAATTGGAAATTCTAAACGCGTAAACAGCCTTTTTCCAATATGCTTTTAGTGGATGAAACACAGCAACATCTATAGGTTACAGATACTGCGTTGAATTAGGGTTGAATGCCACCAGTTCAATCGCCTTTTCTTTGCAGAAGTCACTTAGTGCCAAAGTTATATGTGAAGTGTGTCCATCGCAGAATACAATTACTGGAAACTCCATGTTTTGCTTTAAAGGCCATGGATGGAAGACGTTCGTAAAATATTCAAAAAAGGTTTCCCCGGTCATCCAACCATTTTCTGATTTTCCAATTGCCCAGTCCTTGGGCACAGATTGTGACAGTGCTGGAGGAATTATTTTTAACTTTACAACAACCATTGGAGGTGCGACTTCTCCCTCAGCATTTGCCATTAAAAGAGTTATAATACACTCTTTTTCATCAGAATTTACAATTGTGTGTACACTTTTCTGGCCCTTTCTTGCAAGCACACGGTTATCCTTAAGACTTAAGAAAAATGCAGTTTCATCACAATTAAAAATCCTTCGAGGATTGTTAAAAACCTCTACTAAGTTGTTATCAGTCACGTATTGTGTAATTTCTTTAAACCAATTTCTTAAGTTTTCTCCGAAAATGCAGCACGTCGCGTAGTTAAATTTTGGGCGTTTCGCTTTACTATCACAAGATGACGTTTCACAAATGCTTCATACCAACGTCTACCAGGTCTCCCGTTTGGAAATTGATCTTGCTAACAACTTCACGCTGTCTAAAAGTTGTTCTTTACCAACCGGAAAGATAATGCCAGATGGAGAATCCATTTCTCCAACAACATTTCCTTCTTCTTAGACAGAATAGAAGGTGGACCCATTTTTTTTTTGGAATCGGCGTTTTTCCATTTACCTTATCGGACAGGGTCATCGTCGGTACCTTGAAGGACTTGTCGACCGAGTATATTGACATTTCATTTTAAACGGCCAAAAGGGCGCGTTCCATTTCTCTCTCCGTATAATTGAACCTTCCTTTACTAATTTCCAGCAATAATCCTGAAAATATCAGTATCCGTCACGTATTTGCCTCTGCGTTCGTCATAGCAATTAAAGAAATGTATAAGAGCAGTTTTGTTCCCAACGTCATATGACGAACACTGGTTAACAAAGACATTCAGCTTTAACTAAACAAAATTGTGTAGCGTCTTGATCATGCAATAGGGGATACCAAAGCTAAGAAATTTTGATATTTAACAGCATTTCTACCAGTAATAGTCAGTTGTGGCGACTACTGGTGCAGTCACCCTCTTGAGCGTAACCAGTATTCGTCATACCAAAATTACGTTGTTTCAAACAAACTAACCTCAAACTTTTATTCTTAGCAACTTAAGAACGTACCTAATTATCCAGCGACACCAAGGAAATGTCAGAAAACTATCCGGTGTAAACGCAGCACGGGTGTAATAAATGTCGTTTTCCTTAACAGGATCACTAACTTAACACAACTAAGCATAAGATATGGTGACACTTGCGATCGCGTGAACTTCTTACAATCGTCCCGCCAAATCTATGCCACAGAGTCTATATGATCAAGAATGTGTAGGTATTCAACTTTGAGGCTGATTCGTTAGTTTAACGCTAGATGTCTCTAGATTCTTAATATTAATTGCAATTTGTAAAATATGACGAATACTAGAGCACTGACGATGATTAGCACGTTAACCTTATATATATATATATATATATATATATATATATATATATATATATATATATATATATATATATATATATATATATATATATATATATATATATATAAAGATGTAAAGATGAAGGAGGTTGGTGTAGTGCGTGGAAGATGTAGTGAGTAAATTGACAGTGAGACGAAATTATTGAAATGTTCATTGAATGGTTGTAATTATTATTTGCACCAATCCTGCACATCGTTTAAGCCAACAGAGCTAAGATTCTTGGACAACAACAAAAATTGTGTCAAGTGGTTGTGTCTGGCATGTAATGGCTGTTTGAACCACGCTGGAGACATTAAACTACGGGTGAGCGTCCCGAACGCCGAAATTGAAACTTTAAAATTTGTAGTAAAAGAAATGTCTCAAGAAATGACAGAAACCAGACGTGTTTAATTAATAATCTTGGATTTAAATTGGATTGAAAGTTTAGCAAGCAAACCGAAGCAAGGCAGAGAGAATTGCAGGTTCCTAGTCGAGTACTTGGAGTACAGAGGTCTTTTGGTGAAATTCAGAGAACAGCAGGATCAAAATCTGTCACGGAAAGTACAGCAGTTAACGGAGAGAAACCTTGAAACTAAACAAGAGGTGTCGCTGGTGAGGCACATGGTGGAGATGCGAAGGTAAATAAATAAACAGTCCGCGAAGGTAAAAACGTAAACACAGAGGTAAATAGTCTGACACAGATATGTGATAATGTGTCAGATGATTTTACAATTGCTAAAAATAAGAGAAAATTCATTAGAGGCTTTAAGGTTAAAAATAAACTAACGGCAGTATATGAAGGAAATTGGATTTTTGTTTGAAATATTGAAAAAATACCACGGCAAAGGATGTAACTACTTATCTGGATGAAAACAATATCAAACCGAGAATATGCAAAAGATTAATTATCATAAACAAAAAGTTATCGGCATTTAATGTAAATGTCAATGACATAGATAAACAAAAAAATTACGATGAAAACTTTTGGCCGGTAAATACAGTTGTAAACCATTTTATAAATTTTCGTCCACGTGCCCCAGATCTAGTTGTTTTAAAAACTCAGGAAAAGTAATACAAACAAATAATTTTAATGTATTACATCAATATGCTCAGGGAACCTACAACAAATTAAGTGAAATTGAGGTATTTCTTGATACTATGAAAAACAGCGTTCATCCTCTAGCTACCTCAGAGCACTGGCAAAAACAAAATTGTGAAAATTTCATTCATATCGGTGGGTATAATCTCTCGGCGTGTTTTGAGGATCGAAAAGATTACATGGGAGCTCTTGTATCCTACTAAAAATACTCTTAGGGGTTCTGAACTCCAGGACCTGAAACAGAAAAGTAAAGAAATGACTTGAGTTGAATGAGAGTTTGTGGTGTGAAAATAGAACAGCCAAAACTCATCATAATAAATATCTACAGACCCCCAACAGCAGATATTATCCAATCTTTTGAGCTGTTCGAAGAAATATTAGGTAACGGATATAAGGCGCAAGCACAAAAAAAACACCATTTGGTGGTTAGTGAAGATTTTGATATAAACCTTAAAAACAAAGATTCTCCAAAATGTAAGAAAATATATATTTAATAACATCTTATGCAATGAAAGCAACCGTATAAAAGTGAGGTGAAAGTCATCATTGTTATCAGAGCACTCAGCATAAATGTCTAGTTTTAAGTGTGACATTAAAGCAATGCAAACAGAGATTAAGAAAGAAGAACTATATATATTTCGCAGAAAATAATTTGGAAAAAATAAGAGGAGAATTGCAAAATGTGGATGGACACCTATCATAACATATGTTGATGTCAATGACATTTCATGACAATTTTTTAAATATGATGAACACGTATTCTGAGAAAAAGATATAACAATACCTCATAATAAAACTAAACCTATAAGCGAAGAATTGAAGATGAGGTGCAGGATCAAGATGCAGCTTTACGAAGGTGTCAGAGAGGGTAGGGTACACGAATCTTATTACACAAAAACTCTTCTAAAGGCCTAAAACATATAATTGTTGAGTATGGAAAGAGGAGTAATGCTGAGTATATCATGAATATAGCAAACAAGGCAAAGGCAACCTGTTGATTCGTGGCTAAGATATGTAGAACGATTGAAATTAAAACCTTCTTTTATGGCAAAGAACTATACTTGCAGGGAAGCGAAAAGGAGAGGTTGTATAAAATAAATAAATATTTCTTGTATATTTGTGAGAGTAAAATGATGTGTGGAAAAAGATCCGAAGTGGATTCGAAGGGGAGTGATTCAAATCTTTTTACGGGCCCACTTAACTCATTAGAATAATATGCAAACTGAAGAGTATCGAAGCCTCTGGGTTTGATGAGCTGTCGGTAAGAGTGTTGAAGTTTTGTAGATACGAGGTGATGGTGCCGTTGCTTTATATTGTCAATATGTATCTGGCAGCTGGGGTATTTCTTGAGATGTTGAAGATTTATCTGGTGATCCTTGTTTTCAAAGGAGGCGATAAACATCAACTTATTAAGCAATTACCGACCGTTATCACTAATCTCTAATATACGCAAAATCTTCGAAATGGTAGTAAGTGAAAACAACAACAATAAACACACAGAATTATACTTTTTAATAAAAGCATTGGTAGAAAACGGATACGACAACAATCACAAACTAAGAAACACGCACAACAACAAACCACTGCACCACAACAAGAACAGACAGAGTCCACACAACAATACACAGTGTTTTACCATACATTAAAGGTGTCACCGACAAAATCAGCAGAATTTTTAGCACCGATAATATCAAAACTATATCCACAACAGAGCAAAAACTGTCAAATCTGATAAAAACTCCCAAGGATACTATTCCAAACGAATTCCACGGAGTTTACGAAATTCCTTGTTCCGACTGTTCCAGAACTTATGGAGGACAAACAAATAAACGCATCCACAATATAATATATGAACACACCCTCGCTGTTAGAAAATCCGACCCCCCATCGGCGTTGGTCATGCATCAGATTCATACAGGACACAAAAGAGACTTCGACAATGCCAAAAAAATAGCCCTGGTTTACAACTTAAAACCATAATTATCCGCGAATCAATCCAGATCATAAAACGCCCCGTTTGTTTAAATAAGCGAGATGATGGTCTTCGTTACCCGATTACTTGGAAACATATGATATCTTCATTACAAACACACAAAAAGACAATAAATTCAATAGACAATTTTATTGCCCGTTTAACTAACTCAACAAATACCTGCAATCCTCTTAAACCTTTAAGTACCGTGACGAAAGCCCCTGATTTAATTGACCGTGACCCGGCTGATTCGATTGATAAGAAGACTTGCAACAAGCTGCCAGATCTCTCTTAGGCCTAGGATTGAACACACTGAGACCTTAGAGACGATCTCCGGCGAGATTTGAGGCGTAGGCAGATTGAGCCCCGTAATCATGCTACAACAACTAACCCAGCAGGTTGTAGTGGACTTTCCCCTTACGTGATAGTAAAGGATTTTTTTTCACGCCCACCTCTTCCTCACCGAAACCCAAATCAGTGCCAAAACAGCCATTAATCACCTTAATTTCCGGGGTATAAGCTCCTTAGTTCCTTTAGATTGCATGGAGGCGTGTACGCATACGTCCGAAGCAATCTACCCTGCACCAGACTCCCCAATTTAAAAGCTCGAATAAAATACATACTTTGGATGAAACTCTCTTTCAGGGCTGCAACTAAATTCATATGATGCATTCTGGACACCCTCTGACAACAACTTTGTCCAGCTCTTTGACTACCTTTCTGAAAAAACCGACCATCTGATTTCTGAATACCGTTCCTCCGAGGTCACTATTCTTGGTGACTTCAATGTTCATAATAAGGAATGGGTAGGATCTTCAAAAACCGATCCAAGGAAGAGCAGCGGAGGCCTTTGCAGTCAGCAATTCTTTAGCGAATATGGTTCAGCAACCTACTTACTTACCTCGCATCCCAACACACAGTTCAAATCCCTTGTATCTCCTTCTTACTACAGATCCTGACTGCTATAAGATATCAGTGACCGCCCCCTGGGTCACTCAGACCACGGCATGGTCACTGCATCTTGCGCAATGCAACCCGAGGTCACACAGTCATCACACCCATGTATCGTTTGGCACTACAACTCCGCGAACTGGAACGAAATTAGAGATTACTTTTCCTCATTTCCATAGGCGTCTGTCTGCTTCTCTCATCCTGACCCCTCTGATATCTCACAAAACGTCAACGAAATTATCCAAGCTGGCATGGGATTATTTATTCCACGTACACAGAAAACCTCTTCAGCCACTAAAAAACCCTGGTTCTCTAAATCCTGTGACAAGGCCAGACTTGAAAAGATCAAAGCTCACAAAACACTTCTACACAATCCCAGTCAAGAAAACCGTCAAGCATTTAACGACCCAAGAAACCGCTATGTCCGCATTCATTCTGAGGCAAAAAACTCGTTTAATAACCACATCAAAAACAATGTCCTCTCAAGCTCCAACGGCAGCAAACCCTTCTGGACTCTTGCTAAATCTATTGGGAATAATTTCTGTAAGAGCACGTTTCCATCTCTTGTTTCAGGGGATGAAATTTTATCTACCGCCCTGGGCAAAGCTGAACTTTTTGCCTCGTTGTTCGCCGGCAATTCTACTCTCCACCTCCAAATGTTCAACCACCAACAGTCCCCAATGTCGCGCATAAAATGACGGATATCATTTTCAAAACTAAAAAAGGTACGAAATATGCTCTCTTCTTTTAATACCAGGAAAGCCTCTGGCCTTGACAAGATCCCAGAAATTGTTCTCTAAAAACGCGCACCAGAACTTGCTCCTGTCCTAAATCGTCTGTTTCAGACATTTTATAATAGAGGCATATTCCCTAGTAACTGGAAAACTGCTCGAGTACAACCCGTCCCCAAGAAAGGATCCAAAGTGCTTCCTAGCAACTACAGGCCCGTTTCTCTCCTTTCAGTTGTCTCTAAAGTTATGGAAAAGTATGTAAACACCGAATTACTAAAATTTCTTGAAAAACACAGTCTAATCCACGACAGGCAATATGAATTCCGTCAGCGCAGATCAACTGCCAACCTCCTTTCTTTTGTCGCCCATTCTTGGAATAAGTATATGGAACTACACGGTGAATCCCAGATTGTCGATCTAGACATATCGACCAGGTCGGGCACGCAGCGCTGCTTGATAAACTTCCAGCCTATGGCCTACCACCAAAACTCTGTACCTGGATAGTAAATTTTCTCTCCAACCGGAGCATTTATGTAGTCGTGGATAGCCATTCCTCTCAACTGTATCCAATTAATGCAGGAGTCCCCCAAGGTTCAGCTTTAGTCCCTACTTTGTTTCTTCTCCACATCAATGACCTCCTCTCTAGCACATCCAACCCAGTTCACAGTTACGCGGACGACAGCACCCTCCACTCAAATATACAATATTCTAAGCCTGTCTCTTTAGCCCAATAAGATGAGGTTTGCAGGCTCATGGAGTGTTCTGTCTCTGTGGATCTCCAAAAAATATTAGACTAGGGAAGTAGACATATTGTACAATTCAACTCCACCTGATCTCTGTCTTGCTTTCTATCTCATAAGATATACACCAGCCCTAGACCCATCACAACGAACAACCAAGTTATTCAAAGTAATGCGTCCTTTTCACTTGCTGGCATTTCTGTGGATCGAAATTGGCACCAACATATCACATCAATTGCAGAAGCGGCTGCCAAGAAATTAGGTTTTCTCTTCCGGGCTCGCAAATACTTTTCACCAGCTAATCTATATACCTTATATACTTCACAAATAAGGCCAAACCTCGAATACTGCTCCCACATCTGGGGTGCCGCTGCCGCTTCTACACTCGCTATGCTGGACTCCATTCAGAAGAGCGTTTCATCGGTGACCCTACCCCCACCCAAAGGCTGCCATCCTTTGCCCACCGAGGTGCCGTTGGTGACCTCTGTCTATTTTATAGATATCTGCACAGACACTGCTCAGAGGAGCCTTCTTCTATAGTTCCTCCACCTTCTGCTCCCAACAGATCTACCAGGGGAACAGAGCGAATGCACCCTTTGCTGTCCAGGTCACCAGACGTAGAGCATCTTGCTATGCCCGCTATTTTGTCTCGAGGATTTCCAAGTTGTGGAATTCCTTGCCGGCACATGTTTTCCCTTCTCCTCTGAACCTCCAAGCCTTCAACTCCAGAATTAACAAGTTGCCCCTTTCCTCCTTGTCGACACCCACGGTACGATAGTATTTAGGCTGTAAGCCCTCATGGTGTGTTGTTGAAATATAAAACCCACCCTTGTCTATCACTCTAAGGAGTAGGTAGATAGAGGCCTTATAGTTCATGTCCTTATTAATTTCCTTTACCACTTGAATATGGCTCCAAATCAGCCGAAACGTCGAGTTTTAATAAATTCTGGACGCGGTACAACCCGAGAACCAAGTATATATATATATATATATATATATATATATATATATATATATATATATATATATATATATATATATATATTGTATCACACCGATAACTCAAAAAATAATAGGCCGCCTTTGCATGACGCATTTGGAAAGAGTTTCGTTTATATTATCCATGAAAAAAATGAAGATGTTGTATACATAGTGCTCTGTAATGGTGAATGAAGTTGAAAAAATTCAAACTGCCGTAACTCAATTTTTTCAAATGAGACGGCCTGTGTTTTCTGTTTCACAAGTGAAGACCATGGCCTATGCTTCAAATTTTGTATAACACTCCCTATACCTACAGACTTGGGTTTTGTAAATCTTAACATTTATAATCGCATACCATGATTCATGTATGCACCAGTTTTTTTTTCAGTTTTTTACATAATTCTAATAACCGATCAGGTTATGTGATTATTTAACGAATTTCCGAGGAAAAATATTAAAAGATTTAAATTTACTACAAAAAAAGGTAAGAAGCAATTAGTTTGATATGATCATCCTTGTTTACATTTTCATAATATATTAAGTAGTCGATAAATTTGTTTTCACAAATGTCAAATGAAACCTCAAAGTGAATTCGTGAAAGTAAAGTTCTTAACCTTTTCGTTTTTTTTTTCATTTTAATGACAGGGGTATAATTTGCATTCTACGTATTTTTTCAGCAACTTTTTGTGTGAAAAAAACTTAGTTTTCGCAGAATTTTTTTAGTGTTTGCTCAGCAATCTTTTTATTTTATTTTTGCGGAACGTTGGTTACTAATGATAAATGTTTAATACTTTTTTGTAAATCACATGTTTTTAAAATTTCTCGAAAAATAAAATTTCCGCAAAAATATTATTTTTGTGTAACACTACTTTAGCCAATTTTTGTAACAAAAATAGCGAATTTTCCAGGAGGAAATCGTTTGCAAATTTTCTTGCAGATATTTTGTTACGGATTTCTTGTCCAAAAAAGTTTTTGTGAATAATTATATCTTGGCAGGTGTGTAAATAGCTTGAAGAGGTTCGTTGGCCAGGAAAATCAGACCGGTGGTATCTTTTTTTGATCATTCAAAGTTTCTTTTATGAGAATTTTTGCACTTTTTCGTACAATCAAGTTATTTTGATAGAATATGGATCTGTTTCTAGCGTGTATGTTATGCTGCTAGCCAAATGTGATGCATTTCATTAGAAACAACAAATTTCGGGACACGCAGCAAGTGCGTTATAGTCGTGAAATTTCGTAAGAATTTTACACTATTAGTAGGACATATTAGCAAAATTAATACTTTAAATTTAAACAGACCTTAATGATCGGTTTTAGAGGTCCTAGTAGGCGCCCAGTTGAAGAATTTTTTTGAAGATATCTTCTTGTTAGCAAAAAAATTTTTAATCTTGTGTTCAACAATGAACCAACCCATTTTTTATGAAGCTAGAAAAGTACATTTTGTATACATATCTAGGTACACTGAAAAGGCAAATATCCGTCAAATTATAAACGTGGCAGGTATTTTTCCTTATTAATCGCCTGGATGATTTCGTTTTGGTCATCCTAATCGAACCGGTTTTTGCAACAATAAAAAATTTCTTAAAAGCAAATTCTCTTTTTCTGAATTTTCTTAGTAAAAATTCACTAATATCAATAATAATAAAAATGTCTGCTGAAATTTATTATTTTAGAAACAAAGGTGACAAAGTTATCCAGGCGTTCTAAAGCAAAATAAAAACTAGGTCGGAACGTATTAAATCTGGAAACTATTGTTTCTACCAAATATTAAAGTGAAACAAAACAAGATGTTAGATGGATCGCGCGAGAATAGAACCGAGTCCGAGAAGCTCGTCTGGCAGCGTGTCAGCAGTGTAACTGTTGAACACGTTACCCCTCGGCCACTGAGGCTAGGTATTAAGTGCTTGTTGGCGCGCTCTTGTACCCGAAGCGTATAGGTAAACATCTAATTACAGAAATAACAAACTATGTTAAAATAATTTTAATGGAGACCTGAACCTATTTTGTTTACAATATTTAGTACACGCTTTCGTTTCTTACATTTTATAATATGAATTTTACCAAATCATAGTTTGGCAGAAAAATGCCACAATTTCTTTATAAGACGGTAGTTCTGTAAAAATTTTCTTTCCTAAAAGTTGATGTTTTCACTATATGCTACCTTTTCAGACTGAAAATTTAATTGGAGTCGTTTATCAAGCTACAAATATAGTACATATTAAAAATGTATTGGATCTCCCACTTAAAAAACACACTAACTTTTACAATCACATCATTTTTAATTTCATGCCTCTGTTGTTCTGACGTCCTGCGAGAGCGGGCTGGATATACTTTGTACTTTCACTTCCGCGCATCGACATGGTGTTGACAACAGTTTTCGGGATTTTATTGAACACGATTTCCTGAACGCTATTTCGAATAGTACGTTTTACATGTTGTTTGTATCAGTGTTCGCTCCTGTGGTACGTACCAATCTACACATGGCAACTAACTACTTCGTCTTTCTCGGGCGTTGGACTTTACCAACACAAGTCGTTTCAACTCATGTCTTTCAGATTTCATTTTTAATTTGGAAAAAAATTTTGTGAACCAAATTACTTGAAATTCACAACAAAGGTTTATTTGTATCATTTGTAGCTACATGTAAAGTCCCATTCCAGTTGCTCTAATACTTTGAACAAGAAATTGTATTCAAAAATATTGTTGCATATTTTTAGGTGAAAAAAGTCTCCGTTATAGCCGATTTACGAACTCGTTCGCGGTCTTAACGAAATGAAGATATGTGCCAAGTTTTGCGCAAATGAGTTGAGTATTTTTTGACTGCTTGGAAATACACACACACACAAATATATATATATATATATATATATATATATATATATATATATATATATATATATATATATATATATATATATATATATATATACAGTGTGCCCGAAATTGGTGATGCATGTATTGCGATCTCCCAACTGTTAGAGATAGGAAAGCGGTTAAATTGGAAAAGTTTCAAACAATTCTGTTTGTAATTGAATGCCGTTTAGTTTACGATTTTATCTCTTTTGGTTTTTACGACATTTGAAAAAAAGTAAAATGATGCATTTTCGAAAATACCTGTATTTTCTTTATTTATGAAAATTTCTGAAATCTGTAAAAACTATCTTATAGCAACTTTTTACGTAGGAAACGCCTGTGTAGTTAGATTTCATTTCCAACGTTTCGATAGTTTGGAACCGTCATCAACTTTGTTTTTTCATATAGGTGCCATTTTGGATTTTCATGGTTTTGAAAAGCCCCTGTTTTTGCCTTTATAAACTTATATCACACTTAGTGAAAAAAGTTAGGTTATGGGTTTAAGAAAGAAAAAATATGATTTTGTTACGAATTTGGCAACGTCGCACGAAGAAACATTCACACTTATGGCGATTCTACTGCATTTAATCTCGTAGCTACAATTAATAACAACATATCCTTATAGGTAATTGTTTCTCCTATGTAAAAATCTTTGAAAACATATTAATTACAGCTGCGGGAATAGCGTAGATTGCAAGTTCGATTTGGCTTTAATGTTTGGAGTGGAATGTATGGTGATATATTTTTTGCTTTATTCTGAAATAAAATTTTCTTCTATCCTTGAAATTATTTTAATATTCCTATTGTAAGAAGAAATTAAACTATTTTATTTTAATAGGAAATCAACTAATTGGGCCCTTTATTTATGATTACACATTGACAGGACAAAGATACCTTGCAATGTTGCAAAATGAAATAGTACCAGCAATTATGGAAGATCTCCCAGATAATGAGTTCCGTAATGTATGGTCTCAACATGACGGCTGCCCCGCCCATAATTCTAGGGAAGTACTATTTTTTATCTGAGACATTTGGTGAAAGAATACTATCTAACAGTGGCCCGGTTCGGTGGCCAGCGAGGTCTCCCGACCTCACTCCATTAGACTTTTATTTGTGGGAACATGTTAAAAACTAAATCTATGAATTTGATCCCCCAGAAAGCAGAGAAGTCCTCGAACAGCGATCACGGGATATTCTGTCCAATGTTAACCGTAACACAATTCATCGTGTTATCAAATGGGTGATAAAAAAATGTGAGAAATGTATGGAAGCAAATGGGTCGCATTTTGATCGTTAAATTAGACATTTTATTTTGGTAATTATTATTGCATTTGACACATTATTTTTTTTCCTTTCATTTTTGTGCTAAAATTTCAAAAAGGGTAATTTCTATATTTTCAAAAAATTTTCACATAGGAGAAACTATTACTTATAAGGATATGTTGCTATTAATTGTAGTTAAGAGATTAAATGCAGTAGAATCACCTTAAGTGTGAGTGTTTCTTCGTGCGACGTTTTTCAACCCATAACCTAACTTTTTTCATTAAGTGTGATACACATTTGTAAAGGCAAAAACAGGGGCTTTTCAACACCGTAAAAATCCAATATGGCGCCCATATGAAAAACAAAGTTGATGATGGTTCCAAACTATCGAAACGTTGGAAATGTAATCTAACTACACAGGCGTTTCCCACGTTAAACGTTGCTATGAGAAAGTTTTTATATATTTCAGAAATTTTCACAAATAAAGAAAATACAGGGTATTTTCGAAAATGCATCATTTTAGTTTTTTTCAATTATCGTAAAAACCAAAAGAGATAAAATCGTAAACTAAACGGCATTCAATTACAAACAGAATTGTCTAAAAGTTTCCCCATTTAACCGCTTCCTATCTCTAAAAGTGTCGGAGATCGCAATACATGCATCACCAACTTCGGGCACACTGTATATTTATTTATTTATTTATTTATTTATTTATTTATTTACTACAAATACTCAACGGGAATTATCCAAAATTAAGAGTATGAATACAATACATATCATACACTGTAAAAATTAACAAAGTAAAGTTCTACTAATTACCAAGCAGCGATGCAACGTGTCTCATCTCAGACTCACCACAACACAATATGTCTATTGACTGATGCACGCTGTTATAGATGGAGCACGATCTGTAAATCGGTGAGTTAAGCCTAACATTGGTCCTAGGTGGCGGTAGATAAAAGAAGTCGTGTCTTCTATAAACCAAAAACTAACTATTAAATAATAATAATACAGCTATTCGAGAGAAAGACTTGTGCGCAATCAAAATTTTATGAATTACTAAAAAAATATATCTTTCAACACACGAAGTATTTTGTAGATATTGACTTTAAATTTGGCAAAATGCATGTTCTCAGCCTGACACAATACAAATTTTGACCTTTCATGCTTTCTACCAAGGACTCAAGACATATATATGTATATGTATATATATATATATATATATATATATATATATATATATATATATATATATATATATATATATGAGGATTTTTAGATCACGCGCATTCCTATATTCAGCATCTTTGCATTTAGAAGTATGATTTATGATTGTCAAAGTGTATAAATATCATAGATAGAGAAATGTATAATATAATATATGTATATATATATATATATATATATATATATATATATATATATATATATATATATATATATATATATATATATATATATATATATATATATATATATATACAATATTAAACGGAACTTGATAAAGGCTTTTAGGGCCCTAATTCGCGCTCACTTGAAAAAAAAATATCCGAAAGTCTCACCATCGTTACTTCTCTATTAGTGAATTTTCTTAAAAACTCGCTGAAACATATTTGTCATACAAAAATTCGCTAACATAACGCACCTACTGCGTCCAGACTTTTAACATTAATTAAAGCCAAGATAACAATCCTTAATAAATTTTACCAGAATAATTTTTACATATTTTAAAATTCGAAATATTTAAGTGTAGATAACTGTTGATTGTGTAGATACGGGCACGACATAGTTTATATCAAAAATTCTTGTGAAGATTTATATACTGCACGCACTAAAAATGTACACCTAATGTAGTCACTTATTAACACAAACGAAGGAACTTACTATTGGATTAATTTATACGCTGTTCCGGAGTTGATTAACTCTCTATTCTTTTATCTTGTTAACGTGTCTGTGGTTTGTTAACTTGAACTGAATCGGTTGGTTTAATAAAAACCCTCCTTCTAATTTCTTCCTTGCAATTTTTTTACTAAAGATTGTATGATAATTTGTTGCGATTTTTCCGCCTCAGTAGTTTCTTCTTTGAGGGTGTGGACGGCACACTATTGGATTTTCAGTCATATAGTAACTTATTTGTCACATAATGCAATGTATAATTTATGTCAATAAATATTACTATATTACTATTACTACAGTAACGTACCGGCACTTCCAACTGCCGAGGAGTATAAGATTCGTTGTTAACAGTTAAGTAGTTTTTCATCTCTTCGAAAGACTTTATAGTTTTGCTTTTTAGCCTGTTTTAAGTGTGGTAGAAGTACTTTACTTACCTGCTTCTCCTTATTTATAAGATCAAGAGCGTTGTGAATATTAGTATCTGCAAGGCTAGCAACTCTTTTCAGAACAACATGTTTAGTTTGATAACATGCAAACCATACCAGTATCGGCTGACTTGTTTCCTGACCCAAGATGGATATTTTGTTGATGTCCTGTTTAGTTGGATTGGTGTTTAGGTTTTGGTTTAATGCTTCCATCGCTAATCAAAATATAACCACAAAGGTTGAGTTACTTCATGCACGTCGGTGATCTATAGCTATATATCTAAATTTATCCTAAAATATTTCGGGCACTACTTGCACCATTACCACCACAACGTTAGAAGCCTCCTAAATCGCTTATATCTGCAAAAAATGTAACAAAAAAAGCGGCCCTGTCAACTGGTCAGTCTCTTCGCCCGATATGACACCGCTGGATTTATTCTTGTGGGGTGGCATCGCTGAGAAAAGGAGAACAGACTCCAAATACAGTATTTCCAATTCGTTCAAATACTTTGGAAATAGTGAATATGCCAGAAATGAGAAGATTTCAAGTCTCCGTGGAAAATGGAGGCGATAATTTTAGTCATCCTCTATAACCTCAATATGGTGGCGTGTATAGTTTGTTAAATTGTTTCGCTGGAGGTGCGGACAGCACACTATTGGATTTTTCATCATACAGTAACGTACCGGCGTCTTCCAACTGCCGATGATTATAAGATTGGTTCTTAACAATTAGTTAGTTTTCCACCTTATCAAAAGGCTGTATAGTTTTGCTCTTTAGCCTGTTTTAAGTATGGTAGCAGTGCTTTACTTACTTGTCTCTCCTCATTTGTAATATCATGAGCACTGCGAATTAGATATAGTATCTGCAAGGTTAGTAGCTATTTTCAGAACAATCTGGTTAGCTAGATTACAACAAAATCTACGAGAATCGGCTAATTTGTTCCCTAACGCAAAATGGCTATTCCGCGATCTGACATGAACAGGCAGTGTGGTGACTCCCCTTCCCACCAGGTCGAGGCGACCCACTAAACACCCCCTTGACACCAAGAGACGTGGTGAAAACCACTCGCTGGCATTGCTTCACCACGCCCCTAACTCTTGTGGTTCTCAAAACCTCTACATCCTCTCTTCCTCCTCCTTTGATTTCATCATATCTACGATCTCTCTCTCTCTCTCTCTCTCTCCACAGTATTCCACACCCTTTCATTTCCCAACATATGTTCCACAACATTATCTGCTGTTAAATGTCTGCCAATCTCTTTATACGTGTCTTCTCTTTACTCAGGTAAGACCTGAAACGCCTATCACCTAACAGACACTGGGTAAACTAATAACCCACCTCCCCATGCCGCCTCAATATTCATGTCTGTATGTGTGGAATGAGCCTCTTTGTCCATTGGGATGTTGACATTTCCTCTTCCCATTCTCGCTGCCACTACAAAGATGTTTCGGCTCTTGCGTTGTTTTAGTGAATTTTTTTAAAATTAAACTCACTAATAGAGAGGTATCGATGGTGAGGCTTTGTAAAAGTTTTTGCAAATGAGCGCGAACTATGACCCTTAGAAGTCATATTCGGAGTCAATCTCAATCTTTATATGTTTATATATATATCATGCTGCAGATTTGGTAAACAAATTAAGGGGGCTCATTGGTGAAGTAAAGCAACTTAAAAAATTACTCAACACGCAGTACCTAAAATGATTTTTTCTGCTCTGGTGAAAAGTCTGCTTCGATATGGAATTGTGGCGTGGGGAGGAATGCTGGCAAGCCATATTAAACATTTGGTAGTTATCCACAAACTATTCTTGAAAATTATATATGGTAAACCTTCGGTGTATCCCAGTGATCTGTTATTCGCAGAGGCCAATGTGTTAGATATGAGACAGTTGTAGTCATATTCTTCCTTGGCATATTATTATAAGCACAAGGGTGAGTTGTGAGTTTGATATTGTGGATCATACGTATGGAGGGCGAAGACAACAGTACATGAAGGTTCCTAGAGTGCATAAAACGGTGGCACAGCGGTATTATACCTTTATTATGCCAAGGTTGTATAACATACTACCACTATAAATAAAAAAATTAAGATCGGAGTTCGTTTTCAGAAGCAGGGTAAAAACTTGGCTCCTTACAGTACCACGAAAATTAGTGCAAAGTATTGTCGATTTGAAAAACAGCTGATTGCTTTAGTACTTGTAATGGGATGATTTGTAGGATATGTGTGCGTGAGTGTGCGTTTAAGAGAAAGAGAGAGGGAGAGAGAGAGAGAGAGAGTATGCAGGTGTATGGGGTTGCGAATGTGTGTAGGTAGCTCTCTCTGTGTGGGTGGATGTGGTGGTCATTTCCTTTTGTTTACTATGAGAGTTTGGTTTTAGGGACGCATTTTTGTTCAATCACCTACAAGGTAGGCAAATCTATACTGAATTTTGCCGACGCACAGTCTCTGACTTTGTCGGTTTGTTATTATTTGCTGATGGTGTATAAAAAGGGGGAAACGGGTAACCGTGAAAAAAAATATTTCAATGTTGATATTGTTATTTGTTGTTAAAAACTGGGTATTGTCGAAGGTCGATTTGAAAAACCGCGGATTTGGTGTGAAAATTGTAATAGAAGGATTTGCAAAATTTGTGTGCATGTGTGTGTGTTTAAGAGGAAAAAAGAGAGAGAGAGAGAGAGAGAGAAAGAGTATGCGAGTGTATAGGATTGCGAATGTGTGTAGGTAGCTCTCTGTGTGTGGGTGTATGTGGTGGTAATATCCTTTTGCTCACTATGTGAGTTTAATTCGGGACACATTTCTGTTCAATCACCTACAAAGTAGGCAAATGTATGTTGAAGTTTACCGACACACAGTCTCTGACTTTGTCGGTTTATTATTATTTGCTGATTATGGAAAAAAAAATAAGTCAATATTAATTATGTTATATTGTTGTTGTATTGTTTGTTAAAAGCCAGACTGTATATTATCAGTAAATAAAATTATTATATATATATATATATATATATATATATATATATATATATATATATATATATATATATATATATATATATATATATATATATATATACATCCAACCGATAACTCAAATAGTAATTAACTGATTTGGATCAAACTCGGCAAGTACCTTTCTTTTTTTAATGGATTGGATGAGTCCGTTAGCCAGAAAAATCGGACAAGGTTTTCCGGAAAAATGTTGAGTTTTCTTCCGAAAAAAAAGATCTTTCTCCGAAAGATACAAAGCTATTTTAATCAAATTTAGTGAATACGTTGTCTTGGGAAAGACCTTACTAGAATTTTATTAAACTATACTAGTAAAGACACGTGCTGACCTTGATTATTTTGACATAAAGGAAGTGAGGCACAACCGCGGGAAGACATTACTGTTGCATGTTGCGACTCGACAACTTTAGTAACGTCTATATTTTTAAAGTGACAGGTCGTGCATATTACGTTTTCTTAACATGAATAAAACTCGGAATGCGTTTGAATGTCCGTTGTTTGATGACATTAGTGAGTTAAAAGAAAACATCCTGCCTACTTGTGCAGAAGTCATGAGGTTTTACGAGTGGACGAGACATCAGTTAAAATGTCAAATGAAAAATCCCAGAGAGCCCTGTTTTCCAGATATAGCTGAGTTAGTCTCATCAAAAGTAGAACAAATTTGGCAAACGGCCTCCATTCCAACAGTAAGTCATATTAGAGTTATGCAAATGTTGAAGGCATATCATTACAAATGTAAAAATGTGCTTAAACCTGTTAAAAAGCTTACTAAAGACAAAAAAGAAGAGTTTCGACGCAAAAGCGATGTGTTATTTGATATAGCTTCATGCAACTGTGCATATTTTAGCCTGTGTGCCTGTCAGAAGAAGAAAACTCCACAGAAAGAAAGAAGCTTTTTAATAGGTCAAAGAACATCTCGAAAAATCTTTATTGGAAATGTTGACTTTACTACCACAAAACATTTACAAAAGTCTTTAATAAAGAAGCGTAAAATTGAAAACCGCGAAGCAGCACATTTGAAAGTAACCCAGCCTCAACCGTCAGGATCTTTACAACTAAGTAATTCTACTCCTTCAAGTGATTCTAAAAAAGATAGTGTTATAGAGCATGTCCCAAAACAAAAAATGCGTCATGAAGGTCAATTTAAACGTAAAATTAATTATCCCACATTGTCTAAAACTTGTGATAGATACGGAATATCTGACAGGGCAGCAGCAGCAATAGCATCATCAGTTCTACATGATGTCCAAGCTGATGTTGCAGTATAGACAGGCATAAGTTACGAAGAGAAAGAACTAAAACTCACAAAGAAATAACAAAAGTAGGTAATGTTTCTAAAATATTTGCCTTATATTTCGACGGCAGAAAGGATAAAACACTAAAAGTTGTAAAAAAGGGTAACAGAAACCATAGGCAAATAATTGTAGAGGAACAAATTTAGTTGGTTCAAGAGCATGAATCTGTTTACTTAGGTTACGTTGTACTTTACAAAGGATCTACGAAAGGGATAGAAAATATAACAGGATATTTTTACAGGTAAGTTGAAGCATTTTATAAATTTAAAATTATATACCTAAATCCATTTTTTTAATTACAGGAAAGTTTATCTCAACAATCGTTGCAAGCAATAGGCTGTGACGGACCCAATGTAAATACTGGAAAGAAAGGAGGAGTCATCAGGTTAGTAAAAGAGCGACTACAAAGACCATTACAATGGATAATATCTTACAAAGGAGTGATCGGTGATGCCCTAGAACATTGTGAAAACCTGCCATTAATTAACTATAAGTCTAACGAAGGAGAGCTACCAGAAATAACAACAACAAAGAATTGAAGCTCTGGTCAACTCTATTTGCACAGAACAGTATCAGCTGCTATGACAGGGGTTGTTCCCGATGATCGCTAATCCCACCTTACGTTTGTATGTATTAATAACCACATCAAAAACTAAAAAGGTACGAAAGATGCTCTCTACTCTTAACACCAGGAAAGCCTCTGACCTTGGCGAGTTCCCGCAATTGTTCTCAAAAAATGCGCACCAGAACTTGCTCCTGTCCTAACTCGTCTGTTTCAGACATCTTACTATAGAGGCATATTTCCTAGTAACTGGAAAACCACTCGAGTACAACCCGTCCCCAAGAAAGGATCCAAAACGCTTCCTAGCAACTACATGCCTATTTCTCTCCTTTCAGTCGTCTCTAAAGTGATGGAAAAGTATATAAACACCGAATTACTAAAATTTCTTGAAAAGCACAGTCTAATCCACGACAGGCAGTATGGATTCCGTCAGCGCAGATCAACTGCCGACCTCCTTTTCTTTGTCACCCATTCTTGGAACAAGTCTATGGAACTACACGGTGAATTCCAGATTGTCGCTCTAGACATATCCAAAGCATTCGACCAGGTCTGGCACGCAGCGCTGCTTAATTAACTACCGGCCTATGGCCTACCACCAAAACTCTGTACGTGGACAGCAAATTTCCTCTCCAACTGGAGCATTTCTGTTGTCGTGGATGGCCATTCCTCTAAACTGTATCCAATTAATACAGGAGTCCCTCAAGGTTCAGCCTTAGCCCCTACTTTGTTTCTTCTCCACATCAATGACCTCCTCTCTAGCACATCTAACCCAGTTCACAGTTACGCGGACCACAGCACCCTCCACTCAAATATACAATATTCTAAGCCTGTCTCTTTAGCTCAATTAGATGAGGATCGCAGACTCATGGAGAGTTCTGTCTCCGTGGATCTCCAAAAAATATTAGACTAGGGAAGTAGAAATCTTGTACAATTCAACCCCACCAAATCACAGTCTTGCATTCTTTCTCATAAGAGATACACCAGCCCTAGACCCATCACAATAAACAACCAAGTTATTCAGAGTAATGAGTCTTTTTCACTTGTTGGCATTTCTGTGGATCGAAATCTCAATTGGCACCAACATGTCACATCAATTGCAGAAGCGACTGCTAAGAAATTAGGTTTCCTCTTCCGGGCTCGCAAATACTTTTAACCAGCCAATCACTATACCTTATATACTTCACAACTAAGACCAAACCTCGAATAGTGCTCCCACATCTGGGGTGCTGCTGCCGCTTCTACACTCGCTATCCTGGACTCCATTTAGAAGAGAGCTATACGTCTCATCGGTGACCCTACCCTCACCCAAAGGCTGCCATCTCTTGCCTATCGACGTGCCGTTGGTGACCTCTCTCTCCCCTTTATAGTTATCTGCACGGGCACTGCTCAGAGGAGCTTTCTTCCATAGTTCCTCCACCTGATGCCCCCAACAGATCTACCAGGGGAACAGAGGGAATGCACCCTTTTACTGTCCAGGTCACTAGACATAGGACATCTTGTTATGCCCGCTCTTTTCTCCCGAGGACTTCCAAGTTGTGGAATTCCTTGCCGGCACATGTTTTTCCTTCTCCCCCGAACCTCCAAACCGTCAAGTCCAGAATTAACAAGTTGCCTCTTTCCTCCTTGTTGACACCCACGGAACGATAGTATTTAGGCTGTAAGCCCTCGTGGTGTGTTGTTGAAATAAAAATAAATAAATAAATGATTCGAGTGCTAGCTGCTCGTCGGATATTAAAGTCACGCAAAAATTCAGGGTCTTCACATCCAAGAGTATTTGACGTACCTACATTAAATTTAGATGCTTCATCCTACATTGATCTTATTAACCGACAAGAAAAAGTATCGGAACCACCGCTCATGAAAAACGTAACTGACGAGGAAATTCAAGCTTTTGTACAGTCTGCAGCAGAGGGCGAGCTGTTATTTTTACGTCTTCCAAATCATACCCAATCCGTGAAACGCGCTGTAAGATTACAAAGGAAACTTCAACTCAGTTGTGTATCAAAAAGGCACGATAAGGCCTCATCGCAGCAAAAATAAAATCTACAAAAATAATGCCTAAATTTGAAAAAAAAAGATTTTAAATCGAAATGACCTGCAAATGATGTCTTTATCCATTAGCTTTGTATTTTAAATAAAATATAAATTTTTACAGTGCGTTTTTACTTGTTTTAAAGTTTTAAAAACCATTTGCTATCGATAAGACTTCGCTAAAATTAAATTGATTTTAATGTAATTTTTCAAAATTTCAGTGGCGCTGCGGAGGCATTAGATATTACTTAACAATTAAAGAAAAAAATCTGCTTTCTTACTTCATATACGGGCAACTTTTCCGCACTATTACAATTTCAAAATTGATTTTTTTTTCATATTGTAATTCTCCACTCTAATCATCATGCTTGCCCTTTACTGTCATGACAACAACGTCTGCGTATCTTTGGACAATAAATCCTGCTTTGTTAAATGTAGTCATAAGTTTATCAACAACGAACGAGCATATCATGGGTAATAAGTGATAACACTCCTCCGTGATGACAACCTTTTGCCATCGTCGCTGTTCCGATGGTTTTATTTGTGGTGACTGTGATTACACAGCTTGTTAGCATTGCCTGAACTCATCTTACAACGGGGAATTTCACTTCCCTTTTTGTAGTGCGCATTTGATGGATTGATATGAAGTGTTGTCAAGGACTATGAATGCACCGAGGGCTACTTTTTTTTACACCCTTGGCGATATTCCGGTTATTCGCAGCATCACCGAACTCGAGGGTGCAGTGGATAATCTACAGTCCAAACCTCAATGTTCTATCGAACATGCATCAAGGACGTACTCCGCCCCGAGTAATCTGCCGCCATTTTCGTCCAGTATCAGAGAAAGGATACTCAAAAAGAACCACGTGCGTAGACTAGCTCAACGCATTGGAAACCCCACCGACAAACGAGACGCAAACAGACTCATCAAACAAATACGATCCGCCCTACAAGAACTCAACAATCGTTCGGAGGAAGACCTGCAAACCCTGTCTACCCAAGACAATACCATCTGGCAAATGGCTAAAGCCCTTCGCTCCTAAAAACTTCCTATATCCCCACTTCACGGCCGTAACAGTGTCGTATACACAGATGCGGAGAAAGCAAGTGCATTCGCAATTCAGCCCGAATTATAACAACGTTGATCTGTCGCACGTAGCAAGAACGCACCGCTATGTTATGAGTGCGCTCCGCGACACCGCAGATACAACTATCGAGCCCAAAACTTTTGAAGAAGCTTCCCAAATAATCAAATCTGACATGCCGCGATTTTTAACTTTCCTTCCATGTGGAAACTTACCGACATTATCAACATCCCGAAACCCAGCAAAGATCCGCTGTTCCCTCAGAAATACAGGCCCATTAGCCTACTACCAGTCAACGGCAAAATCGCCGAAAAGCTGATTCAGAAAAGGCTAGCTTCATTCACCTCAGAAAATCATATCCTCCGGATGAGCAATTCGGCTTCCGACATCAGCACTCCACCACAGACCAAGTCCTTCGTGTGGTGGAAAACATCACCGAAGGATTTAACAAAAACCAGTCAACTGGTGCAATATTTCTTGACGTTGCACAAGCCTCCGATAGGGTTTGGCATGCGGGCCTCCTAAATAAACTTCTATCATGTAATTATCCTCTCCCTCTGATTCTGCTAATCAAGTCATACCTGCAACAGAGGAAGTACCAGGTCAAACATCTGGGAGCCAGATCTAGAACGTACTCAGCCACAGCTGGTCTCCCGCAGGGTTCTGCTATCTCCCCTCTGCTGTACAATATATTTGTCGCAGACATTCCGACAGCGCCCCTAAACGTGACATATGCACTGTAGGTAGACGACACTACCATCCTTAGCAGCTCCACTCAGCCGAGGATAATAACCGAAAGACTTCCGACCGCCGTAGTCGAGCTGCAAGGCTGGTATAGGAAATCCCTTCTGGCCATAAACCCCGATAAATGTTCAGCAGTCCTATTTTCCAAGAGGAGACACATACCTCACGAACACGTATCATTAGACAACCGTCAAATTCCCTGGCAAGATTCCGCCAAATACCTCGGGTTTTTCCTCGACAAACACTTAACATGGCGCCTCGATGTCCAACACGCCAGACGAAAAACCTCGGTGGTCATCTCTAAGCTGTTCCCACTTCTAGATAAAAATTCCAAATTGTCAATGAACAATAAATTGCTCATGTACGGCCTGCCTTGACCTATGCACCATCTGCATGGGCCGCCGCGGCCGCAACATACATCAAGACACTT
This sequence comes from Tillus elongatus, assembly GCA_964006375.1. NCBI lineage: Eukaryota > Metazoa > Arthropoda > Insecta > Coleoptera > Cleridae > Tillus > Tillus elongatus. The sequence continues at coordinate 225,695,613 of OZ023262.1, read as the reverse complement.
CAAATCATCCAGAATAACATTCTGAGAATGGTTACCGGAGCGCCATGGTTTGTCAGAAACAGTTAGATTCACTCTGATCTGGAAATGCCTTCGATACTTGAGTTTATAACTCAACTATCCACAACTCACTTCGCAAAAGCCGCTTCTCACCCAAATGCCCTTCTCCGTAGTGCCACCGACTATGACGAGCAACTTCCACATAAGCATAAGCGTCCAAAGCTTATACTTACCCGCTAACGCCCCCGCGGCAAAAACAGAATGGAAACATTCAAACCCAAACGTCATTGTGTGAAATCTTCCCGTCGGAGGTATGGACTAAGGTCCGGTAATCACAGGGAGGGAGTTTTAGTGAGTACAGTCTCACAGTACCTCGATATTCCACGGCACTACAGTGTCGTGAATGAGGTCTGCATGAGCATTTCTCACTCCTGTATACAAAAAAGGGCTACTTTTTTGCCACAAAGATTTTTTGTATCCCCCACTGAACAGTGTACTGCATCTAATGTGGATTTGCTCGCATAATAGGCGAAGCGTTGTACATGAAGCGGTTTTTTATGGGGACTTCGCTCCTATCCATTGATCTAACGCCTTCTCCATGATATTTAGACAAAATGATGTGAGGCTAATGGGGCGTTAGGACTTTGCTCCGTTCATAGAACGACGTTCTGTTTTTGCTATATACACCACATTTGGCCCCTCTTCATGTCTGTGGAATATAGACTAAGA